>CAIGQS010000116.1:40000-183925 GCA_903798195.1 Danio kyathit
AATTACTTTTTATTAATTTATGTTTTTTAATAGGGGCGAGCACTGTGGCCTCAACGCAAGAAGGTCACTGGTTTGAGTCCCCGCTGGGTATTTCTGTGTAGTTTGCATGTTCTCCCCGTGTTTGCTCCGGTTTCCCCCACAGTCGAAACACATGAGCTATAGGGGAATTGATGAACTAAATTGGCCGTAGTTTATGAGGGTGTGTGAATGAGTGTGTATGGGTGTTTCCCAGTACTAGGTTGTGGCTGAAAGGGGATGTACTTCTCAATATATAAGCTGTAATAGTTGGCGGTTCATTCTGCTGTGGCAACCTCTGATATATAAGAGACTAAGCCAAAGAAAAATGAATGAATGAATGTTTTTTTATATTATATTATATTATATTATATTATATTATATTATATTATATTATATTATATTATATTATTATTTGTATTATATTATATTATATTATTATTTGTATTATATTATATTATATTATATTATTATTTGCATTATATTATATTATATTATATTATATTATATTATATTATATTATATTATATTATATTACTATTTGTATTATATTATATTATATTATATTATTATTTGTATTATATTATATTATATTATTATTTGTATTATATTATATTATATTATATTATATTATTATTTGTATTATATTATATTATATTATATTATATTATTATTTGTATTATATTATATTATATTATTATTTGTATTATATTATATTATTATTTGTATTATATTATATTATATTATTATTTGTATTATATTATATTATTATTTGCATTATATTATATTATATTATTATTTGCATTATATTATATTATATTATATTATATTATATTATATTACTATTTGTATTATATTATATTATATTATATTATTATTTGTATTATATTATATTATATTATATTATATTATTATTTGTATTATATTATATTATATTATTATTTTTATTATATTTTATTATATTGTATTATATTGTTAATATATTTTTATTATATTTTATTGTTTTATTATTTTTTATTATATTATATTATATTATATTATATTATATTATATTATATTATATTATATTATATTATATTATATTATTTTTTATTATATTTTATTATAATATATTATATTATTTTTATTATATTATATTATATTTTATTTTATTATATTTTATTTTATTATTATATATTATTATATATTAAATTATATTATATTATTATTATATTATATTATATTTTATTTTATTATATTATTTTAATTATATTATTTTACATTACATTACATTACGTATATTATATTATAATATATTATATTATATTATTATATATTATTATATATTACACTATATTATATTATATTATATTATATTATATTTTATTATTTTTATTATATTTTATTATATTATATTATGTTTTAATATGTTTTATTATATTATATTATATTAAATTATATTATATTATTTTTTATTATATTTATTATATTATATTATATTATATTATATTATATTATATTATTATATTATATTATATTATATTATATTATATTATATTATATTATATTATATTATATTATATTATATTAAATTATATTATATTATATTAATTATATTATATTACATTTTATTTTATCATATATTATATTATATTACATTATATTATATTATATTATATCCAATTTAGATTAGAAAACATATTGTATCTGATCAGAAAATTTTTACTAATGATTAAATGTAGAAAAACATTTTTACTATGCAGTATTACTAAGAATTTAATTTTTCATCATAAATTGATTAAATATTTCACAAAAAAAACTCCTAAAAGACCTAAACGTATGTGAAGTATTGACAAAAAGCTAATTTTACTTTACAATTATTTGAAATAATTAATTATTATTATCTAATAATAACATAATAATAACATAATAATAACATAATAACAACATAATAACAAACTAATAACATCGTAAATCAAGAGTCCAAACTGCCCATACACAACCTGCATGGGTCCAGAATAACTCGTATATGACAAGAACATTTTTTTAATCATGACACTTTAAAAAAAAAATAAAGCGTATACACATTTGGAAGGTCATTTTGAGGGTCAGTAGTCAATATTAAATATGCTCCAATAAATGATGTCAAACAATCTGTAGATCAACGGTCAGAGAGCTCAAAGAAAGTCTGTCAAACATCACTGATGCTCAAACATGAAACAGATCAGATCCTGCCAGAGGAAACAAAACAAAGGATAGACATCATCTTTTCCAGAGAGAGAGGTTTGGATCTAAGCTCCAGCGCTGTAAATGCATCAATCTCCAACAGGAAAACAGAAGATGATTGATGGAAACATGAGGGAGATTCTGCAGTGAGACATTCGGACCCATTCAGATCAGATCGAGTGCCAAAAAGAGGGTAAATAACACAGATGAGTAGAGGAAGGGAAATCATAATCACCATATTTCAGAGTCTTTCCAAAAGCAGAGTATGGGGCTGTGTGGTTACACCTGGACACTTTATGCATTGTTTTCTTGTTGGATAGCAGTCCAATCATCATAAAGACAGAAATGCACCAGAGACAGATATAAATCTGATCCGTAAGACCACTACAGAAGGTAATTTCCAGATAAAACTGGACAGTTCTTAATGCATCTGCTTCTTAAAACCACATCAATTTTACTCCATTCATTCATTTTCTTTGTGTCTGTGTGTGCGTGTGTTTATCTCTCTGTGTGTGTCTATATCTTTGTGTGTCTGTGTATATGTCTCTCTATGTCTGACTGCATATGTCTTTGTGTGTGCGTGTGTGTGTTTGTGTGTGTATGACAGAGTTCATCGTCAGCTCCAGACGTCTTTGATGAGCAGAGAACAGCAGGAATTTGAAAAATGTCAGACGAGACTGTCTGTGCTTTTCTCACAGTCTGCGTTCGGACGGGCCGCGCTGGACACGACTGTGTGTTTTCTGCCGTCCTTCACTCGTGTGCAAATATTTGTGCACATGCTCAGTGAGCGGCGACCAACTTTACGGCTCCATTAGACGTCGTAAAAGAGGAAAACATATATGTGAAGGACACGTTAAAAAAATGCAGCGCAGGAGCCAACAAGCTTGAACTCAGTGATGCTCGCGTTCACTAACAAGAGTCTCACACACACTCATTATCTGCAGGAAAAGACAGGGTTTGCTTGACCCTCTTAATGCAGTCAGGTCAGTGTTTCAAGCCAACTCAAAACGTTTTAAAACTACTTAAAAGTTTTAAGTAATAATAGACTATAATGATAATTATTATTATTATGTAGTAGTAGTCGTTATAGGGCGGGGTCAGTTGTCATTTCTGTGTGGAGTTCGCATGTTCTCCCTGTGTCCGTGTGGGTTTCCTCCGGATGCTCTGGTCTCTCCCAGTCCAAACGCAAGCCATTTTGAACTTAAATTTTACAAAGGCCTATCTGAAAAAAAGATTTTAGGTATTTTCTAATAACAACAGAGTTTATTATAATTTTAATATTTTATAATTTTATTTATAAAGTATTTGGATACGATGGTATTAATCTAATCGTGCAAACAGAGCTTTTTTTTGTTTTGTTTTTCCACAACCGGATTGGGAAAAACTAGAGGAAAACTTAATTTTAGACTGTTATTTAAAGCAGGGGTTCCCAAACTTTTCAGCCCGCGACCCCCAAAATAACAATGCCAGTGACTCGCGACCCCTAATATCCTCTGAGGTGGTTATAAATACAGAAACCTTGTATGCAATGGCACACACACACCAATAGACCCAAGTCTATTCTTCGTTTTTAATGTATGTCAGTGTTGTAAATGTGCCAGAAAGTTTAACCTGTTCTGGTGTTATGAAATCAGTCTGCTGCATCTGATGCTATTGCTGTGTCTTTAATATAATGTAATTACCCCAGGCAGGGGCACCGCTAGCAATTTTGGGCCCCATGAAAAAATATGAGGATGGGCCCCCTACTACCAAGCTAGTTATCCAAACTCTTTGTCTGCAATGTAGTTATACTGACCTATGCATTTTATTATTGATTTTACTATTATCAGTTTTTAGTAAGAGAACGACCATGGCTGTAGCTAGCAGACAATTTATTGTTCAAATGTAAATGTAGTACAAAAAAAGGAACAGTAATCAAATATTCACTGAAACTTTAACATTTCCCTACTGGATCATTATTTTTCAAGGAAACCTAGCTTGATAAATTGTCACCCTGCCTGCCTTTAAAACCACAGCTTAAATATTTGTCTTAGTTTTATGTTTGCTTTGCTGTTATACCTATTATCATTCTACATAATCAACATTGTGCAAAAATAGCAGTAATTTAATAGTGGCCACGTCAACAATTAAGTTAATATCATAGTGAAAGTTATACTTAAACGCAGACTGCAATGCATATGCTATTTTTAAACGCAGGATCTCAGTGATATCCTTGTTACCTGCTTCTTTAACTGTGAGATGAGTTTGGGGAACTTCGTAGGGAAGAGCGGGTGAGGGCGAATCTGCATCTATGTATGAGGTAGACATATAGAGCTCATCATTAGCAAAGTAAATTAAGCTTTTACAAGAAAGCTCCGTGCTCTGTGAATAAACATACCGTTACCTTTCTTTTCAAAAAACTGTATTAGCAACTGCCGTCCCTTTTTCTCTCTCTCTGCTTTTTGAAACCTCTCTTTTCGTTTTTGATGACCGGATTTAGTCTTTGTTAATCTCGAGGACACCGCTGCTTGCTTTGACAGTCTACCTCACGATCGCACTGACGCACTCAACAAAGCGTCAACTCTCTTCCCGCTACTGACGGACTGAACCATATAGTGAAAGGAGGTGGGGGTGCAATTTGACAGTGACAGACACGAGAGGCAGATATAAGCCGTATTTTTATTTCTAATAAATTGTTTTACTTGTAATTTAGAGATACATTCATAATTTATATTACATTATAGCACTGTTATTAATTATAAAGCAGACCTCTGGGGGCCCCTAGAGTGCATGGGCCCTTAGAATCGTCCTAACGTCCCCCCCCTTAGCGGCGCCCCTGACCCCAGGGGTAGCAGTCCAATAGAACTAGTAACTATAAGCTACTGTAGTAATATAGTATATAGTAACTGTAAACGACTATTTCTTCTCTTCTGTAGGTTATAGATAAAATATGGTCATTCTTATGGTTTAATAAAAATAAATAGATTTTAGGAAATCAGCAGGCGACCCCCCCTTCATTGTCCTGCGACCCCTCGGGGGGGTCCCGACCCCCACTTTGAGAACCACTGATTTAAAGAGCCCCTATTATGGGTTTTTGAAAATGACCTTCTATGTAGTGTGTAACACAGCTCTTAGTGAAGTGAAATATTCAGCTAAAGCTTAAATCTGAAAGTGGACAGTGTTTAAAACTATTGATTCATCTAAAAAGAGTCGACTCATAGTGGTTTAAACGAATCGTCTTGATAACGATTCTTTAGTCATTTCGGCGTGACGTAGACATGAAACATAATGGTTGCGCGCGCAGACCCGCGAATTTAAACCTGCGGCCCCGCCCACTAACACAGCAGCTAAGAGAGGAAGATAAACAGATCCTGAAGTCATGGAGACGCTGTGCTTAGCTGGATATTATTGGAAGTTTGAGGGAAAGTTCGTGTTATATTCTCTACCCAAAGATGAAGCTGTGAAGAGTCAGTGGTTGAGGTTTATTTTTGCAAAAAAGGAAGGATCAGAAAAGACTACTGATGTATGAGACTTTGACAGAGCTCCACAGGAACTATCAATACACAGCTCATCGATTAGTTTCTTCCTCCATTTTGTAATGAGGGTTGGTGATCGTTGGGCAAAGCAGAGTACAGGTAAGCCCTGAGAACATATAACACTTATACACATCTTGACTAAAACCAGGCTAAAAACGCGACGCGTGCCGCTTTCTTTGCGGATTTAACCGTGTTTGTGAGCTTGCAATCCTGTCGTTTGTCATGGCTATGGCTACCGTCAGCTGTTCTTACACACGTGCGGCGGTCAAGGTTCAGAATAGTTCAGCTTTTGCCACTGTGTGGATTAATACTGAATGAGTGTCATTGTTAATAACAGAGCAATATGCTGGTGTTTAACTGAACTGCTTTAATGCACTCATGCACAGACAAAAAATCCGAGAGACTGGGGGAAAGTGAGGACCGGGAGGGAGGGGGTGCGCATCGCGGATGAAGGGGAGAACCGGGGGAGTTCACGGACGCCGCCCTCACTATTCCAAGGTTTCCGCTACATTCATTCATCTGTGGCGGGCCGCCACGCCAAAATTCATCCCGCCACGGCTACATTACAACTTCTCATTAAACATTTAGTCGTGTTTTGTATAGCGGATTATAATCGCACTAAAACATATTAGAGGTAAACAGCGCAAACTTTTCTGTAACCGTAGTAGTGCTGTGCGCTATTTGTTCAACCCTTTAAGGTGACATGCTGGCTCTCTGACAGACTGACTGACAGGTGCGTGAGTCCAGCAAACACCGCGTAGCTTTCAGTTAAGATGAACACAGTTTCCATAAGTATATTTTATTGATAAATGTCAATGGCTCTGCATACAATGACTTTATCTTGCTGGAGTTTCACTTTACTTCAGAACGCGTTAATGTCGGAAAACGCACAAAAACACAGCAGCGCTTACTGGAGAGCGCACGAGAAGACCTGCACTTGAACGTGTAAATTTGAGTGCGTGCAAGAAGTTCTGTGCTCGAAGAGGAAATCGGCGCGCAAGCAAAGAGATTCGCATGCTCGTATTACATGAATGCTATCTCGCCTTGCAATAATGCGTGTAATATTTGTCTTTGAAATAGTTGGCAGAAAAAAAAAAAAAAGTCCTGCCGCCACTGCTGGAAAAAATCCTAGAGGAAACACTGTATTCTAAGGAGGCGCCGGCTCTAATAACACTGATGAGAACCGGGTACTGTATTCTGTGGTGTCAGTAACTAATGTGAAGTTGTTTCTTTAATGTACATTCTTATGTATTCTGTTTTTAGATGTTTCTGTTAAGGTGTTAAGGACTTTTATTTTTGTGTTGTGTCCTCTGAGGAGGAGGATAATGTGTGTGTGTGTGTGTGTGTGTGTGTGTGTGTGTGTGTGTGTGTGTGTGTGTGTGTGTGTGTGTGTGTGTCTGTGTGTGTGTGTGTGTGTGTGTGTGTGTGTGTGTGTGTGTGTGTGTGTGTGTGTGTGGTGTGTGTGTGTGTGTGTGTGTGTTGTGTGTGTGTGTGTGTGTGTAAAAAGAGCAGGTAGAGCAGAGTTGCCAGATTGGGCGGTTTCCCGCTCAATTGGACTGTTTTTAACTCGTTTGTGCGGGTATAAACACTTGTTGTGTTTTTCGCGACTGTCACAACCGTGTTTTCCAGATGAGTGGGCGGGTTTTTTTTTTGCATTTTGGAGGGTTTTGGATAGTTTTGGGCTGGAATCAGTCAGCTATATCTGGCAACCCTGAGGTAGAGTATGACAGGCTAGGAGACTCGTGTCAATTTCCTCCCCAGTTCTTGGAGTTTTTGCTTAATAAAATAGTCGTCAGTATTTTCAAGCCGATCGTCTGTATTTACATTCACCCACTGCCGAAATCCACGCCTTACACTAATATGAAGCGTGTACGCACTCTGACTACTTCTATATTGTTAAGCTGTGCTGGGCATTTCACTCTGTCTCGTGCTGAACGCTGTCGACCAATTGCAACAGGCTGTCATCGGGCCAATCAGCGCAGATTAGCTTCGCGCTAAGGAGGGGTTTGGGAACAAATGAATCACTGAACGATTCATATGGGAGTCGCTGAGAAAATTAGGTAAAAATAAATGCAGATTATAAGACCATGAAAGTGTTTTTTGACCTTGCATGCATATTAGACTGTTGTTGGAGACCCTCACAACCAAATTATGACCCTATTTAACGTATAATAGGGGCTCTTTAAGATTTTTTAGTAACAAAAAAAATTAGAGTTAGCCTACTAGAGAAATTTTATGTCGACGCAGGATCTGAGTGGTATTGGTTTACTGGCGAGCAAACGTATGACCATAGAGCAGAATGCTTAGCTGAGCATCACACCGCTCAGCTCAGCTCCGCTCACATGCTTTGGCTGCTACAGTACAGTATATCAGTTCAGTATGTTCACTATGTTACATAACTGCCCCCTGCTGGCCATGTATTTCTTGTGTTTGACCATGTTGTACTGTGCCGCAGTTTACTGCAGTAACGTGCGTCACCACTTTAGATCACTCACGCATTCTCAGTAGCCATATCTGCATTAGTTAAGGCCACTTAATATAAAGTGGGACCCAAAATTTAGATATCGTGACAGACATATTGACATGTCAATGCAACAGGCTGCAAAACAGCCAATGGCATCTTTAGACAGTAAGTCAAGCAGTTTTGGATTGACATGAGAAGACGATGACAGAAGTGTTTTGAGTGTGAAGCAGCTGTCCTGTCAGTTTCTCTTTAAGCTTCTTCATCTGCTCTTCTACGCTGCCAGCACAGATCCTGGATGTTTGTCGCTCTCCAAAAGTAAAGATGCTCATTAGCAGAGACTAAAGGTTAGAGACGCACCTGATCAAACCGTCTGAAAGTACAGTGGAGATGATGAACAGCTGCTTCTGCTTTGATTATAGCAATAAAACTCTCTCTTGGAAATTACTGCAATAAATAGCCATAAATAAAGAGAACAGACTGTCAGCGACGGCTAAAATCAGTCTAATGACTTCCTGACTTACTGAACGCAGATGCCATGATGGGACGTTACAGACACGTACACACATACACCGTTTAAGTACAAACTCCTATTATTAACTATTCCTATTATAATTATTCCTATTATAACTGGCGTATTACATGTTATAAATGGTTTGTTAATAGTGTGAGCTAAAGAAGTTGTGTGCGTGTGCGTGTGTGTGTGTGTGTGTGTGTGTGTGTGTGTGTGTGTGTGTGTGTGTGTGTGTGTGTGTGTGTGTTAGGCATAATATTGGGATATTTTATTTTTCTGCGATACATTTTGTGATATTGAGTATAAATTTCACCAGATGAAAAGAGGAAAGAGTTCAGATTGGAAAGAGTTCAAAAAATGAGATTAAATGGCTTTGTAGGAGAGTGCATCTGCATGAAATATAATAAACCAATCACAGGCATTGATAAATACAAGCAAAGATTCAAATCAAATAAACCCTACTGGGGTGCGTTTCCCAAAACCATTGTTAGCCAACTAAGGCCGCAAGTTCTGTCGTTACAAACATAGTTTGTTGATTTGCCGTTTCCCAAATCCATCGCTCCAATGAACATTCGCAAACTGCATCGCAAAGTCGAGCACTTGAAACGACACCTGTGGAGCTGTAGTTAGAAACATAGTTCCTGGCTGTGTTCTATTCCCACTTATCCCCCCTATGCCCTTACAATTTTTAACAGGAGATTAGCCCCCAAACCCCATCCCTAACCCTACCCCTCAATGACAGATAAGAAAATCATATTAAAATCTTTGAATGTGATCGTACAAATGAATACGAATTAGCCGCTACATCAAAAACTTACCAATTGCTGTGAGCTAGGATTGGTTTTCCAACGATATCTCACGGCAATTCGTAACTTTTTGATTAGTGGCTAATTCGTATGAATTCATACGATTTAATTCGTACAAATTAGTACGATTTGCCCATCACCCAATGATGGTTGGGGTTAGGGGTGGGGTTGGCTGCCACGCCTCCTTTTTAAAATCGTACATTTTCGTACGACTGAACTCGTACGAATTCGTACGAATTAGCCACTAAACTGACAAAACGTAAAATACTTACGTTTCCTCGTGAGATCAGGCTGGGTTTTCTTGTATATTTCAGGTGACAAATCCACTAGAGGGCGCTGTCTACATTGTTGCAAATCTGAAAAACTCTATTAGTGTATTTGTTGATGCACATTTCAGATGAGATATCCACTAGAGGGTGCTGTCTACATTTTAGCGAATCTAAAATACGTTACTTAGGGCATTATTATTATTACGCTGGATCTGAGTTGTCTTGCACTGTAATATAGATCATTATCCTGTTGCTGTGAGCTGAAGGGCAGATAAACGCCACAGACTGAATTGTGTTATGAGAGTAATGGACTGCAGCCCTATTAATAGCACTCAGTGTAAGCAGTTCAGCAGCCCATACAAACAACCATTTTACTCTCGTCTGTGCACTATAGTGGAGTGCGCTTGGGCTGCTCTCATCATTGTGTGTGTGTGTGTGTGTGTGTGTGTTTGCATGTATGGCTCATTGTCAAAAATGGGGTTTCATGCATCAAAACTATAAACATTTAATACAGCAAATATATGAAAAGTCATTGTAATAGTAACCATCAACTTTTTTGGCACTTATAGGGTCAGGAAACACCAGATCACATGTGTTGAGCTGTTGACAGTCATATATGTGTCCCACGCTGCTATAAACACTATTAGGACACATACGTATATTGCACTAAAAAGTGAAAATTGGTTGTTTTTGCGTTATTTTGAGCAAATTCCTTATTCTGGTTTGAAACGAATTTTTGAAGCTGCATCACGGCGATTAGATACTTGTGTGTAATCCAGCGTGTAGAGTGGATGTCTGTACCTGCAAGTACATCTTGACGTCTCTGAGTGTGCGGCATTAATTCATGAGAAAGACTTGGTTCAAACCAATCAGCGCGCTCTATTGTGTATGTGGTGCAGCTTTATTAATATGCATGATAGCTCCGGAGACTGTTTTACCTGTTACGGTGTTCAGACGACAGAGAGACGCCACGTTGTGTTGCCAAAACAAGTGAAAGAACGAGAATTTGGAGACATGTGTCGTCAGTGTTGCATTTATTAATGTGCTGCAACGAAGGTTTTGTTTTCATTTTCCTGCTATGAGAGTGCAGCTGGACTCACGTGTGGAATGTTTGTAAGGAACATTTTTTTACCCAAGAGCTTTTCACATCTGGAAATGATGAAATCTGGATTTGCCGCTCGTCTCCTTTTAAAAAAGACATGGCTCCAGTTTGTGTTGATTGTCCTGTCTCTACAGATTTGGTAAGCGATCAGTGGTCTTTGTTGGTTTATTCAGATGACAAAGTTAGTTCGTATTGTCAGCAGTGCTCTTTCAGTGTTTAAAGACATACCTCAGTCAAAATGATTGGAACCGTTACTAAGTTTACAGTACATTAATATCGTTACAATATTACAGACTGAAAGATCCGCTGTAAATGCTGCTCTCCGAATGTAAACATGTAAACACAGCAATCAAACTATCACCATCATGTAGGATTTTCACCGCATTTTGTGACAGGATAGTCTATACACACACGGCTTTCTGACGCTACCTACTGAGTGCATCTAAGTTACCAAGAAATGCAGAGGGTTTTTTTTCTCCCATATGCCGTGCGAAATCAAACACTCCATTAAAACTCCACTCTCCAGCAGTTCCTCGCATTTAATATCTCGTTTGTCACGGGGGGCATGCAGGAAATGTTCCTGAATAAAAAGTGAAAGTGCCAAGCTGCAGATAAAGTCGACAAATTAATAATTTAGCAAATAATTTGATTACTGATCTCCATGTAAACACAGTCACTGTCTTTCTCCCCTGCGTCTTTGTGTTTGTTTTGCCTCTGTGAAAATCAGCGTGTGCCCAAATGGAAACTCCCATTTTATGCAAATCCTTCCCTCTTTCCCTCCCCCGACACTCACACCTAAACAGAGCTGGACACGCCCACTTTCCTGACTTTTTCCAAACTAGAGGTGTGAAAACACCCTGCTGAGACTGGGGGGTTTCGTGACCCTTCAAGTGTTTATTCACAAAAAAAAAAAAAAAAAGCATGATTTATGAAAATGTTCTGTACGTAAGAGTGTGTCTTATTTAATCTTACCATTTTCTAAGCAAAAAAAAAAAAGGTTAAGCACACATTGACAATGATTTTGTTAATGTATAGACCGTTGGGAACAATAATTATTGTGAAAAGCGCTATACAAACAAACCTGAATTTACTGAAGACAGCCACTAAACAGTAGACTGCTTCAGCTCTATTAATAGTTCACACACACACACACACACACACACAGTGGTTTCATCTTTTCTGTGCACTACAGTAGAGTGCACTTGGGCTGCTCTCATTATCAGGACGGCGTGGGGTTAAATGAGAGCTGATGGCTGGAGCGGGGGCCGCCGGGACCCTGTTTATCTGCTCTTTTGTGTCGGGGTCACGAGGCCTGATGGACGCTCACCCAGTTGGCAGTGAACCCGAGCTGTAATTTCCCAGCATCCTCCATTCAGACCAATAGAGAAGCCTCTAAACGGCCGTTGGGGAGTCAAGCACTGCTCTGAATGCTGATGACTCCAACAAAAGCCCAGATTCACATAAGCACATCTACAGATCTTTAGTTTGGTCAGTGCGTGCCGAGTGCCACTACGGCTTGATTTAGAAAGATTTGTGGATTATATTTAGCTGGCTCTTCTGGACGTGCTCACCGCAGATGCATAATTCAAAACATTTTCTCAGTGCATAAAAATAAAGAAGATTAATTTGCTGATAGTCTGGCAAATTGTCATTGGTGTCGTCATTAATCATTAATCACATATTTGCTTTGACCCGAGCGCTTTACTCCACAAACTGACCAATATCGGCTTTCCTGCCAGTCAAAGAAATCTGATTCTGGAACAAAATCTCTTGGAGCAGGTCGGTGCGTGCTGAAAATAAAGCGACTGCGATGGTATTATTCACTTTTTATAATCATATGAACCGGGCATGCATTTATTAAAACAAATCCTGTTAAGGAGTTGGCACTGAAATTACTTTTATTTTTACTTTTAACTGCTGGACTTGTCTGTCGCCTGAAGTCAGGGCTCATATGGCATCTGGGCTGTTTAATGCAAGCCAGGCTTATTGGAAATACATGCCCCAGCCTACATTTTTGTAAATGTGTTGCTCCAGATACATTTTGTTGCATGGACAATAGTAGCAGTTGTCTACATTTTTGTAAATTTTAAATACATAACTTAGGGTATATTTTGTTGTACATTTCGATGTCAAACACACTAGAGGGCGCTGTCTACTTTAATGTAAATCTGAAATACGTTACTTGGGGTACGTTTTGCTGCACACCTCAGATTACAAATCCACTGGAGTGCGCTGTTTATGTTTGCGAAACTGAAATACGCTACTTAAGGTTTGTTTTGCTGCACGTTTCAGATTACAAATCCACTAGAGTGCGCGGTTTATGTTTGCGAAACTGAAATACGTTACTTAAGGTTTGTTTTGCTGCACGTTTCAGATAACAAATCCACTAGAGGGTGCTGTTTATTTGTGTGAATTTGAAATAGATTACTTAAGGTTTGCTTTGTTGTACGTTTCAGATTACAAATCCACTAGAGTGCGCTGTTTATGTTTGCGAAACTGAAATACGCTACTTAAGGTTTGTTTTGCTGCACGTTTCAGATTACAAATCCACTAGAGTGCGCGGTTTATGTTTGCGAAACTGAAATACGTTACTTAAGGTTTGTTTTGCTGCACGTTTCAGATAACAAATCCACTAGAGGGTGCTGTTTATTTGTGTGAATTTGAAATAGATTACTTAAGGTTTGCTTTGTTGTACGTTTCAGATTACAAATCCACTAGAGTGCGCTGTTTATGTTTGCGAAACTGAAATACGCTACTTAAGGTTTGTTTTGCTGCACGTTTCAGATTACAAATCCACTAGAGTGCGCGGTTTATGTTTGCGAAACTGAAATACGTTACTTAAGGTTTGTTTTGCTGCACGTTTCAGATAACAAATCCACTAGAGGGTGCTGTTTATTTGTGTGAATTTGAAATAGATTACTTAAGGTTTGCTTTGTTGTACGTTTCAGATTACAAATCCACTAGAGTGCGCTGTTTATGTTTGCGAAACTGAAATACGCTACTTAAGGTTTGTTTTGCTGCACGTTTCAGATTACAAATCCACTAGAGTGCGCGGTTTATGTTTGCGAAACTGAAATACGTTACTTAAGGTTTGTTTTGCTGCACGTTTCAGATAACAAATCCACTAGAGGGTGCTGTTTATTTGTGTGAATTTGAAATAGATTACTTAAGGTTTGCTTTGTTGTACGTTTCAGATTACAAATCCACTAGAGTGCGCTGTTTATGTTTGCGAAACTGAAATACGCTACTTAAGGTTTGTTTTGCTGCACGTTTCAGATTACAAATCCACTAGAGTGTGCGGTTTATGTTTGCGAAACTGAAATACGTTACTTAAGGTTTGTTTTGCTGCACGTTTCAGATAACAAATCCACTAGAGGGTGCTGTTTATTTGTGTGAATTTAAAATAGATTACTTAAGGTTTGCTTTGTTGTACGTTTCAGATTACAAATCCACTAGAGTGCGCTGTTTATGTTTGCGAAACTGAAATACGTTACTTAAGGTTTGTTTTGCTGCACGTTTCAGATAACAAATCCACTAGAGGGCGCTGTTTATTCATGTGAACTTGAAATAGATTACTTAAGGTTTGCTTTGTTGTACGTTTCTGATTACAAATCCACTAGAGGGCGCTGTTTATGTTTGCGAAACTGAAATACGTTACTTAAGGTTTGTTTTGCTGCACGTTTTAGATTACAAATCCACTAGAGGGCGCTGTTTATTCATGTGAACTTGAAATAGATTACTTAAGGTTTGCTTTGTTGTACGTTTCAGATTACAAATCCACTAGAGGGAGCTGTGTTTATTTTTGCAAATCTTTAATACGTTACTTGGAGTATGTTTTGTTGTACATTTCAGATCACAAATCCACTAGAGGGTGCTTTTTGTTCTTGTGAATTTTAATACATAAGGGATGTTTTTTTGCATGTTTCAGATGTCAAATCCACTAGAGGGTGCTGTGTTTATTTTTGTAAATTTAAAATATGTTACTTAAGGTACATTTAGTTGTACATTTCAGATGACAAATCCATTAGAGGGCGCTGTTTATTTGTGTGAATTTGAAATAGATTACTTAGGGTATGTTTTGTTGCACATTTTAGATGTCAAATCCACTAGAGGGTGCTGTGTATATTTTTGGATTTGTAATATGTTACTTAGGGAACATTTTGTTGTATGTTTCAGATGTCGAATGCATCAGAGCGCACTGTGTTTATTTGTGCAAATATGAAATACGTTAATTTGAGTATGTTCTGTTGCACATTTTAGATGTCAAATCCACTAGAGGGCACTGTGTACATTTTTGCGAATCTAAAATACAATACTTTGAGTATGTTTTGTTCAGCCCGATCTCATGTACTAATGTAACTGTTACTTACTGTCATAAAAGTTGCTAATTTATCCAAACAAAAAATTTTTTAAAGGAGCTGTGCCCCAAAACCCCATCCCTACTCTAACCCCCATTGAGGGATGCGAAAATCATATTACAATGTATGAACATGATCGTACAAATTAAAATGAATTAGCCACTAAATCAAAAACTTAGAATTGGTTTTGTTGTATGTTTCAGATGTCAAATCCACTAGAGGGCGCTGTCTACTTTTTAGCAAATCTAAAATATGTTTGGTACATTTTGTTGCGTGTTTCAGATATATGTGCTTCTTGTACACGTCTATGACAAGACAAGGCATGTCGTTCAGATCAGCTAGCGAACCACTGACCTAAATCATTCCCTACACTCAATCGTTAGTGTTTTCAGAACACATTACATTGCAACCACAGTTTTATATTCCTTTAATCTCTTTTTTGAACAAATGCCTCACTGAATTCGAACCAGAGCGCTCGGAAGCACAAGCACACCATACAAATTGAGCTACGAGAAAAATGACAATGCCAGTAAATATGGAGGTAGATAGTGGATAGATAACGCAAACATATTCATTAAAAATCATAGACGTAGGTGTTTATTTGCTGTTGTGCAAAGAACTGCATGAAAATAATCATGTATTCTTCAATATGTCCCTGTAAATATCATTAGTGTGAAAAGAAACAGTAATTGCTGTCATCATACTGCCCCCTAGTGTTCAGTTTACCTAGAAACTTTACAAAAATGTAAACTGAATCATGTATTTCCATGAGCATGTGTTGGTTTAATGCCAAGTTCAGAATACAAAATATTAATCCATTTTCAGCACTATCTGTTTGTAGTAGTGTGTAATCAACAACGGGAATCAGGACACCAAAAAACATTTAATCTTATATAGTGTTTCATATTGAAAAACATTCAACATGATGTCTATGAATAATGCTTATTTATTGTGGTCCTTCACAAAAGGTACCAGTCATAGCACTAACGTTGACCAAGAAGAACACAGAAGCTCTAGAAACAGACAAAGATTTTTCACATATAATCTGACACGGTCATAACAGACAAAAATAGTTTTGTTTTCTGAACCCGGTCGGTATAAAGCAGCCAAGAGCTCTGCAAAGACATTCTCATTAAAATTCTTGAAAACTAGAAACAAAACTCTCACTGTCAAACCGACTAATATGAAAATGAGAAACAGCAACAGCTCATTCAGCAGTGGCTGGAGTTCAGAAGTGTTTCGCAATTACACACTGACAAGCCTTAAAACAAGCCATTAAATCCAACCAGATCAATCAACGGTTCAGCATTTCAGTCCATACAAGAAAACAGAACAAACTTAACAATAAGGTTAAAAATCCCAAAATAAAACGTCTGTCAGCATCTATTCACCCTTCATTTATCTGAGTTTCTTTCTTCTTTTGAAGAAAAATGAAGATAGTTTGAAGAATGTTGGAAACTGGTTGCCATTGACTTCCACAGTATTTTTTTCATCCTACTATGGAAGTCAATGGCAACCAGTTTCAAACATTATTCCAACCACTTACCTTTGTTTTCAATAGAAAAAAACAGACTTATAAAGGTTTAGAACAGGGTTATTCAATTGGCAATTTGTTCCGGCCCTCCAAATAGTGTGACCAAGACATCAAAAATAAATTTAGTTCAGTCGAAAAACAGCCGCTATAGTTATGAAGTGACGTGCGTCTGTTCAAGCACGAGCTGCAGTTAAAGGCTGCGCAGAGCGCGAGTCACCTGACATGAAGTGAGTGCCGCGGGCAGCCGAAAACATTTGGATATGTTTGTAGAAA
Source organism: Danio kyathit (assembly GCA_903798195.1). Taxonomy (NCBI): domain Eukaryota; kingdom Metazoa; phylum Chordata; class Actinopteri; order Cypriniformes; family Danionidae; genus Danio; species Danio kyathit. The sequence continues at coordinate 57,053 of CAIGQS010000116.1, forward strand.
AGGCCTTTTGTACAATGCACTGATATCGTTAATAGGGATGCTATGATTAGCCAATTTCACTATTATCCCCACTTTTATTCATTAAAGGCTTCAAAACGCCGCATTTCTGTCGCACGGAAAAAAGCTGCTGCAACTTGTTATGCCAATACGCACACACATTGGATTAACTATAGCACCAAGCCATTGACATATTGCGTTTTTCCGCGTGCAAGTATTTCCAATTGAGCATATTGGCGAACCGACACACTTGCTCCCTGCAGGCGATGCACACAGTAGAAATTTTCTCAGGCTGTAGCAGTGAGAGTTGTGCGTGGCTTTCAGTACAATATAAACAAAAGATATGTTAGATGAATTGTTAAAATTATTAAAATGTTTATGAACGCAGACAATAACAACAGTTCATTTATTTAGCTTAAATTAACATAAGACAAATACTATTTTATTTATTCTTATTTTTATTTATTTATTCATTCTTCTGTCATTTATTTTCATTGTAAAATGATCACTCATGTTTAAATCAAAACTTTTTTATTTATTTTTAAGTCTAAAAAGAGAAATGGACTATTGTTTGTTTTTTATTAATATGTTGTGCTGTATTTGGTTACTGGGCAGCAATAAACAACACTTTAATATATAAGCAGTTTTCTTGTGATTTTCTAAACTAGTCGTGTTTTAAATGTAATAAATGCATAATAATGCTGATAACTGTGAAACCATGATTATTCTTCAGACTATAATCGTACAACTAAATTCTATAATCGCTGCATCCCTAATTGTTACGCAGTTGAAAACATCACATATGAATGTGTCTGAATGTAGAAGAAGCCTAATACACTGATTTTGTGCCTTTGAAATACATTTGGACATGCTTGTAAAAAAAGCCACATAGTACAATGCAGTGATGTTATGTACAGTAGTTTCAAAATACATAAACATTTGAATGTAGAAAAAGTCAATGTGGGTGTCTTAAGGAGCAAAAATACAGCATATGAGCTCTTATATTGCTGTTGTGTCATCACTTATATTGCAAGTCATATCTCACCGGCCCCCCGTTTGGGATGCTTTTCATTAACTGGCCCCCATGACAAACTAATTGAACAGCCCTGGTTTAGAACCACGTGATGGTGAGTTATTGGTGAGTAAATGTCTATTTTTGGGTGAAACATGGGGATGTCTACATTTTAGCAAATCTGAAATATGTAACTTTTGGTGCATGTTTCAGATGTCAAATCCACTAGAGGGCGCCGAGTTTATATTTGCGAATCTGTTATACATCACTTAGGGCAGGGATCACCAAACTTGTTCCTGGAGGTCCGGTGTCCTGCAGATTTTAGCTCCAACCCTAATCAAACACACCTGAACAAGCTAATTAAAGTCTTACTAGGTATACTTGAAACACCCAGGCAGGTGTGTTGAGGCAAGTTGGAGCTAAACCCTGCAGGGTACCGGACCTCTAGTAACGAGATTGGTGACCCCTGACTTAGGGTATGTTAGGTTGCACATTTCAGATGTCAAATCCACTAGAGGGCGCCGAGTTTATTTTTGCAAATCTGAAATACGTTACTTAGGGTTTGTTTTGTTGCACATTTCAGATGACAGATCCACTAGAGGGCGATGTCTATATTTAAAATAAAATTCTGAAATACATTGCATAGGATACATTTTGTTGCACGTTTCAGATGTCAAATCCAGTAGAGGCTGCTGTTTCATTTTTGCCAATCTGTAATACGTTACTTAGGGTACGTTTGGTTGTACGTTTCAGATGTCAAATCCACTTGAGGGCGCTGTGTATGTTTGTGTGAATATCTAATAGGTTATTTAGGGTACTTTTTGTATGTTCATTCATTTTGTCCATTCCTTTAAATGCATTAAAAGTTTTTAAATGCTCATTACTAATACAGATAATTTTTTATAACCACAAATAATTTTTTTTTGAAAACTATAGTCAAAAAATATTAAATAATATCAAGTCCAAAAAATGTCTATTGCACAATTTGACTTATTTGGAATAAATTCACAACCAAAATGTAATGTAGTATTAATGTGTGTAATTTAAATGGGTCACACTTTATTTTGATGGTCCGTTAGTTGAATTTAAGATGCATTGCAACTAATTCTCAGTAGATTATAAGTAGGTTGTTAGGTTGGGGTTAGGGTTGGGGTTAGGGTTGGGGTTGGGGTTAGGGTTAGTGTAAGTTGACGTGTACTTGCAAAGTTTCTTATAGTCAGTTAAATGTCTGTTGAAGGACTGTTAAATGTCAGTATCAACAGATATTAAGCAGAGAGTCTACTAATACTCAAATGGACCATCAAAATAAAGTGTCACCTTTAAATGCAATCTGGATGCACATCTGCCATGATGTCATTGTAATATCTTTACCTAACTTTTGATTTCAGACATTTTTTGTAATACAATTTTTCTATATACTACACTTATATAATCTAGTAGAGAAGTGTACAATTTACAGATCCAGCCAATGAAATATCATGCAAACCTTATCCAAAATCATTCTAAAACACAATTGAACTTGAGCATTTATCACTTAACCCACAATAACTCCAAATGCATTCAAAATCTATGCGTTAACTCTATTTGTGAACTCAGTATTGTAAAAGCATACATTATTTTAACCAGTCTGAGTGTGTGAAAGAGTTCAAATCAAACCCACCAATAGGACTAAACAAGAACATGACCGTCAGTTTTCAAAGACTTCAGCTTCAAATCAAAAGCTGAGCCGTGATATGCAGAAGATAACATTATTCAGCTCCGTTTAGAGGAAATAAACGGCTTAAATAACATCAAGGGTGAGTCAGAGAGAGAGAAACAGACTCAAAGACGCAGATAAGATAAAGGTTTACAGTGAGTGGATGAAGATTACCAGGAAAACATTCACTTCGGCAGAGATGATAAAACAACACACCATTCATCCCTGCAATCATTCATTCCAGTTAGGGATGATGCACCATATTTATAAAAAACTGACATTGCAATATATCGTTTTTTCTGCAATATATAGAGTAGAAATCAGAATTATTAGCCCTAAATTTTTTCTTTTTCAAATATTTCCCAAATGATGTTTAACAGATTCAGGAATTTTTCACAGTATTTCCTCTAATATTTTTTCTTCTGAAGAGAGTCTTATTTGTTTTATTTCAGCTACAATAAAAGCATTTTTAGAGCCATTTTAAGGTCAATATTATTAGCCTCCTTAAGCAATATTAGTTTTGGATTGTCTCCAGAACAAACCACTGTTATACAATGACTTGCCTAATTACCCTAACTTTACCCTAATTAACCTAGTTAAGCCTTTAAATGTCTCTTTAAGATGAATACTAGTGTCTTGAAGAATATCTAGTCTAATATCATGTGTTGTCATCATGGCAAAGAGAAAATAAATCAGTTATAAGAGATGAGTTATTAAAACTATCGTGTTCAGAAATGTGTTGAAAAAATCTTCTCTCCATTAAACAGAAATTGGGGAAAAAAAATAAGAGAATTAAAATTTAACAGGAGGGCTATTATAATGTACAGGCAGTGCAGAATTATTAGGCAAATGAGTATTTTGAGCACATCATCCTCTTTATGCATGTTGTCTTACTCCAAGCTGTATAGGCTCGAAAGCCTACTACCAATGAAGCATATTAGGTGATGTGCATCTCTGTAATGAGAAGGGGTGTGGTCTAATGACATCAACACCCTATATCAGGTGTGCATAATTATTAGGTAACTTCCTTTCCTTTGGCAAAATGGGTCAAAAGAAGGACTTGACAGGCTGCGAAAAGTCAAAAATAGTGAGATATCTTGCAGAGGGATGCAGCACTCTTAAAATTGCCAAGCTTCTGAAGCGTGATCATCCAACAATCAAGCGTTTCATTCAAAATAGTCAACAGGGTCGCAAGAAGCGTCTGGAAAAACCAAACCAAAAACCAAGGCGCTAAATAACTACCCATGAACTGAGAGAAGTCAAGCGTGCAGCTGCCAAGATGCCACTTGCCACCAGTTTTGCCATATTTCAGAGCTGCAACATCACTGGAGTGCCCAAAAGCACAAGGTGTGCAATACTCAGAGACATGGCCAAGGTAAGAAAGGCTGAAAAACGACCACCACTGAACAAGACACACAAGCTGAAACGTCAAGACTGGGCCAAGGAATATCTCAAGACTGATTTTTCTAAGGTTTTATGGACTGATGAAATGAGAGTGAGTCTTGATGGGCCCGTGGCTGGATCGGTAAAGGGCAGAGAGCTCCAGTCCGACTCAGACGCCAGCAAGGTGGAGGTGGAGTACTGGTTTGGGCTGGTATCATCAAAGATGAGCTTGTGGGGCCTTTTCGGGTTGAGGATGGAGTCAAGCTCAACTCCCAGTCCTACTGCCAGTTTCTGGAAGACCCCTTCTTCAAGCAGTGGTACAGGAAGAAGTCTGCATCCTTCAAGAAAAACATGATTTTCATGCAGGACAATGCTCCATCACACGCGTCCAAGTACTCCACAGCGTGGCTGGCAAGAAAGGGTCTAAAAGAAGAAAAACTAACGACATGGCCTCCTTGTTCACCTGAGCTGAACCCCATAGAGAACCTGTGGTCCATCATCAAATGTGAGATTTACAAGGAGGGAAAACAGTCCACCTCTCTGAACAGTGTCTGGGAGGCTGTGGTTGCTGCTGCACGCAATGTTGATGGTGAACAGATCAAAACACTGACAGAATCCATGGATGGCAGGCTTTTGAGTGTCCTTGCAAAGAAAGGTGGCTATATTGGTCACTGATTTGTTTTTGTTTTGTTTTTGAATGTCAGAAATGTATATTTGTGAATGTTGAGATGTTATATTGGTTTCACTGGTGAAAATAAATCATTGAAATGGGTATATATTTGTTTTTTGTTAAGTTGCCTAATAATTCTGCACAGTAATAGTCACCTGCACACACAGATATCCTCCTAAAATAGCTCAAACTAAAAACAAACTAAAAACTACTTCCAAAAATATTCAGCTTTGATATTAATGAGTTTTTTGGGTTCATTGAGAACATGGTTGTTGTTCAATAATAAAATTAATCCTCAAAAATACAACTTGCCTAATAATTCTGCATTCCCTGTATATATTGTGATATGAACAGCTTCATGATAAGCTTGAAAGTACAATATTTAGATTTTGCATTTTATTTAGGTCAGGCATGTAATCATTAGCTTTTAAAATATGTTTTATATTTCATTAATATTTATTTTATGCTTCTACATTCCTAATCAAATATTTGCAATTAAGTTGTAAATAAACTGAGAGAAATACTCTCATATAAACGAGTGCATTTTTGAGTAGATACTATATACAGACAGTGCTTAGTATAAATGAGCACACTTCCTTTTCAAAATTAATATTTTTATCCATTTCTCAGTGCATATAGACAATTTTTGGTGCTTTGAACAAAGCAGTTTTATTAAAGACGTTATCTTTATTAAAATACAAGTTTGGTAACGAACATCTTCAGACAGAAATAGAAAGATAATTAATTTAAATTTAAATTAGTCATTGCAACAACAACAAAAAAAAAATTCTGTGTTTATCTTGATTAAACAAATAATAAAATCGTATTTAATATTTTTCCATACATTAATTTGTGTGTGCAAATTTAATTTAAGTTATTTTGTCAGATTAGATTCAGAATCAGAATCAGAAAGAGCTTTATTGCCAAGTATGTTCACACATATGAGGAATTTGTTTTGGTGACAGAGCTTCTACAGTGCAACAGGATTACAGAGACGGGACTAAAAAACAGACAATAAATATATTTTAAAAAGTGAATGCAAATATACAAATTGACAAGTGTATGTGCAGCTATATCAGTTTTGGCTTCAATACTGACTAATCTAATGTATATGCACAAACAGGGCTTGACATTAACTTTTTTGATCACCAGCCATGGCGGCTAGTAGTTTTCCAACATTACTAGCCACTCGCTATTTTCACTAGCCGCAATTGTATTGTTGGGAAAATATATTTTATACACATAAATATGACTTTGACATGCTAAAATTACTTGATTTAGATGTTGCGTTATCTCCACATGCCTCATTCATTTCACTTTTTGTGTGTCCTGTATGAGCTTGCTAAATGTTTATGAGCAAATGGCTCATGGTTTCATAGTATTACAATTAGTTTTTATTTCACATCATTTTCAGAGCTCAAAATGAAGGATTTACCACATTTATCTCTGACCACACCAAACAAACAATTAATTATTTCTCAGGCATAAATTTTAAATGTGTCAAAACAAGCATAATATAGCTGTTTACTATACTTTTTATTTAACAAAACATATGCACAGTAATCTGTCCTGGCTAAAGGTCCCAGTTAACTACACATAAATGGGGAGTAATCTCCCATTAAAGCAATGTTATTGTAAAAAATGATAATTAAACCACATTACGCAAAAGAAAGTAGGTAATAAACATGCCGTGTGCTAATGAAAGGATTATAATGCACACGGTTAACGTTAGACCCATAAATAATCTGTTCAAATAATGGTGAACGTGAAAGCAACCGGTGCTGCTTACAAAAATACAAATCTGGAGCTCTTGAAAGCAGCAAGACTGTGGGTGCATGTTCATCACTTTTTGTCTAGTCTATTTGAAAGAGAACCGATCACATCAGCTGTGTTTCTAGACACAGTTGCTTCACGCAAGGAAATGAGAGCGCGCACGCGTTTTAAACAGTCGCGCGCATCAACTCAGCTGCGAGAGATCATCCTCTCATTCGGTATTCATCTGCTTTTTTATTGCTCACGCGAACGTAATTATTTTTGTCAGTCGTGTTGCTTCTTAATTCTAAGATCGCCTTAGCATGCATATTGGACCAACCTTATTGTCGAACCCTGCTTTTATGAATTATTATCCGGGAAAATTATTTTCTACCAGCCAACGTGGCTAGTGGGAGTGTCTGTCTTACCCGCCACCACTGAAATCTACCCGCATTTGGCGGGTTGGCGGGTGTTAATGTACAGCCCTGTGCACAAATATAATATTGTAAAGCATCTTATAGCAAATAATCATTTTAAAGAGGGATCTGAAGGGGTGCTGAACACTTTATATACTGTATATAACTAATAACCCAGACGGAATCTGCAGATTTATGCGGAATGCTTTTGAGAGTATCATAACTTCAACCTTAATATATGAAATACTTAATATAATAATATGAATAAATACTTATATTAAATACTAATATGAATAAATACTTAATATAATAATATTAATAAATACTTATATTGAATACTAATATTAATAAATACCTAATATATTATTATTAATAAATACTTATATTAAATAGTAATATTAATAAATACTTAATATAATATTATTAATAAATACTTATATTAAATAGTAATATTAATAAATACTTAATATAATAATATGAATAAATACTTATATTGAATACTAATATGAATAAATACTTAATATAATAATATTAATAAATACTTATATTGAATACTAATATTAATAAATACCTAATATATTATTATTAATAAATACTTATATTAAATAGTAATATTAATAAATACTTAATATAATATTATTAATAAATACTTATATTAAATAGTAATATTAATAAATACTTAATATAATAATATGAATAAATACTTATATTGAATACTAATATGAATAAATACTTAATATAATAATATGAATAAATACTTATATTAAATACTAATATTAATAAATACTTAATATAATAATATGAATAAATACTTATATTGAATACTAATATGAATAAATACTTAATATAATAATATTAATAAATACTTATATTGAATACTAATATTAATAAATACCTAATATATTATTATTAATAAATACTTATATTAAATAGTAATATTAATAAATACTTAATATAATATTATTAATAAATACTTATATTAAATAGTAATATTAATAAATACTTAATATAATAATATGAATAAATACTTATATTGAATACTAATATGAATAAATACTTAATATAATAATATGAATAAATACTTATATTAAATACTAATATTAATAAATACTTAATATAATAATATGAATAAATACTTATATTAAATACTAATATGAATAAATACTTAATATAATAATGTGAATAAATACTTATATTGAATACTAATATTAATAAATACTTAATATAATAATATGAATAAATACTTATATTAAATACTAATATGAATAAATACTTAATATAATAATATTAATAAATACTTATATTGAATACTAATATTAATAAATACTTAATATAATATTATTAATAAATACTTATATTAAATAGTAATATTAATAAATACTTAATATAATATTATTAATAAATACTTATATTAAATAGTAATATTAATAAATACTTAATATATTATTATTAATAAATACTTATATTAAATAGTAATATTAATAAATACTTAATATAATATTATTAATAAATACTTATATTAAATAGTAATATTAATAAATACTTAATATAATAATATGAATAAATACTTATATTGAATACTAATATGAATAAATACTTAATATAATAATATGAATAAATACTTATATTGAATACTAATATGAATAAATACTTAATATAATAATATGAATAAATACTTATATTAAATACTAATATTAATAAATACTTAATATAATAATATGAATAAATACTTATATTAAATACTAATATGAATAAATACTTAATATAATAATGTGAATAAATACTTATATTGAATACTAATATTAATAAATACTTAATATAATAATATGAATAAATACTTATATTAAATACTAATATGAATAAATACTTAATATAATAATGTGAATAAATACTTATATTGAATACTAATATTAATAAATACTTAATATAACAATATGAATAAATACTTATATTAAATACTAATATTAATAAATACTTAATATAATAATGTGAATAAATACTTATATTAAATACTAATATTAATAAATACTTAATATAATAATATTAATAAATACTTATATTGAATACTAATATTAATAAATACTTATATTAAATACTAATATGAATAAATACTTAATATAATAATGTGAATAAATACTTATATTGAATACTAATATTAATAAATACTTAATATAACAATATGAATAAATACTTATATTAAATACTAATATTAATAAATACTTAATATAATAATGTGAATAAATACTTATATTAAATACTAATATGAATAAATACTTAATATAATAATATTAATAAATACTTATATTGAATACTAATATGAATAAATACTTAATATAATAATATTAATAAATACTTATATTGAATACTAATATTAATAAATACTTAATATAATAATATGAATAAATACTTATATTAAATACTAATATGAATAAATACTTAATATAATAATGTGAATAAATACTTATATTGAATACTAATATTAATAAATACTTAATATAACAATATGAATAAATACTTATATTAAATACTAATATTAATAAATACTTAATATAATAATGTGAATAAATACTTATATTAAATACTAATATTAATAAATATTTAATATAATAATATTAATAAATACTTATATTAAATACTAATATTAATAAATACTTAATATAATAATATGAATAAATACGTATATTGAATAATAATATTAATAAATACTTAATATAATAATATGAATAAATACTTATATTGAATACTAATATTAATAAATACTTAATATAATAATATGAATAAATACTTATATTGAATACTAATATTAATAAATACTTAATATAATATTATGAATAAATACTTATATTGAATACTAATATTAATAAATACTTAATATAATAATATGAATAAATACTTATATTGAATATTAATATTAATAAATAATTAATATAATAATATGAATAAATACTTATATTAAATACTAATATTAATAAATACTTAATATAATAATATGAATAAATACTTATATTAAATACTAATATTAATAAATAATTAATATAATAATATGAATAAATACTTATATTAAATACTAATATTAATAAATACTTAATACTTAATAATATAATAATACCTTTTAAAGTTTTATTTAATGTTTACAATGCAAATCCACAAATTAGATCCACTTTATTTGGTAAAATAAGCAAGTCTCTCATATAATATCTCTACTAAAAGATAGAAAATATTACTTTACAAACTGTATTGTAAATAAATCATATGAATATTTTCATATGAGTCAATAATATTAAATTAATTTAAAAACTGAATAAATATAAATTTACACACATTTACACAAGTAAATAAACAGAATCAATGATGGGCTAAAAATCTGCGGAAATCTGCGCACACAAATTCCATGTGGGCCTACTGATAACTGATTGAATACAGGCAGCATGATGGCTCAGTGTTTAACACTGTGGCCTCACAGCAAGAAAGTCGCTGGTTCGAGTCCCAGCTGGGTCAGTTGGCATTTCTGTGTGGAGTTTGTATGTTCTCCCTGTGTTGGTGTGGGTTTCCTCCACAGTCCAAACACATGCGCTTTAGGGGATTTGATGAACTAAATTGGCCGTAGAGTATGAGTGTGTGTGTGTGTGTGTGTGTGTGTGTGTGTGTGTGTGTGTGTGTGTGTGTGTGTGTGTGTGTGTGTGTGTGAATGAGTGTGTATGGGTGTTTCCCAGTGCTGGGTTGCGGCTGGAAAGGCATCCACTGTGTAAAACATATGCTAGAATAGTTGGCGGTTCATTTCGCTGTGGCAACCCCTGATAAATAAGAGACTAAGGCCGTACTCACACTATGTACAGTTGCCTTGAACCGGGCCGAAGCACGATTGCGCCCCCTCCCCTCTCCCCCGACAGTTTGCGTTCATTGAACAGTACGAATGATTAATTAATCCATATCAAACAGATTTGTGTAGGCGAGGACTTTTTTTTTATTCACGAGGACTTTAGATGAGTAATTTAAGCGCAGAAGGGTCATTTAGGGCATATCACAGCCTCATTTATCGCTTTCAGTTTCGGGCTTAGGCACGCTTGCACTCACACTGTAAGCGTACCGCGCCTGAGCCCAAGTGAACCGCGCTCTGGCACACCTCTTCCAACCGGGCCAGGGCCGGCCAAGTGTACCGTGCCCGAGCCCGATTCAGAGCACTCACACTTCTCAAACGATCCGGGAAACGGGCCTGGGCACGGTTCGGATAGCATAGTGTGAGTACGCCCTAAGGCAAAGGAAAATGAATGAATGAATGAATGAATTTACTTTAAAGGGGCATTATTTTGTGATCAGGTCAGGTGTTTTTGCATCTATTAAAGCAATAAATAATGCAAGACAATTGAAACATACAGTGCAGCTCTAGTTCCAATATCAACAAAACACTCTCTTAACTGTAAGCGTCACCTGGTAGCTTTAAGGTGTTCAATTTGGATTATTTTTACTCCAAATCTATTTTTGTCACAGAGACAGCTGTGTAAAGCAACAGTTCACAATGACAGCCTGTGGTAACGTCAAACCCCAAAGCAATTATTTCCAAATATCAGTACAGTCAGATGGACTCTGCCAGGCGTTAACCACTTTTCCGATTCGCTGTGATTCCCGATCGAGCCCCTGGGAGCCCAGGCTGTTTACTATAGAAAATATAATTGCATCCACAGCGAATGAGGTGTGATCATAGTTTCCCGCCTTCCAGCCAAAACTCAATAAGCGATTTATTGCAATTAATGGGCGAATGTGTTAACAAAACTGCAGTCTGACAAGCTCTGCGCTAATCCAGGAAATGATACATCCTCATTTATTTGTAATTACGCTGTATTGCTCCCAGATGCAGTGCTTTATGGGTCATCCGTCAGGGGTGACACCTTCACCTTTGGTTGCTTGGTGTTTTTTTTGGCACAACTGTCTGTGTGACGTCACTAATCCTGACCGCAAGTGTCAGTCAATGTCTTTCTGCAGCATCTGTGTGGGTCTGATTGCTAAGAGATGGAAACTCTCAATTCAACATCAGGATGGAGAGAGTCATGAATGTTGAATCTAAAAACTATTTGCAACTGCTCTACACTGTTAAAAATGTAACATCAATTTAAAATCAGGACGAAGAGTGTCATGCATCTAAAAATAATTGGTCAATAAGATTTGAGGGATTATCATGTAACTTGTCTTAGATCTATAATGCATTTAAAATACATGTATAGTGTATTTACTATTATTTAGGGATGCACTACATATCGGCAGCCATATCATTATCGGTCAATAAATACTATTTTTAATGTTATCATTATTGGTCTGATATCAAAATTAGGCTGATATCTTAACGCGGATAGATTACGTAACTGCACAGAACTGCCTGCCTCGCGCATGCGTGAGTCAAACTAGTTTAGACACTAATGGAGCTTTCCTTACATCGTTTATTCCTTCTAAGTCCATCCTCTCTTTGTGTGGTATTGCTGTGCATTAATAACTCAGTAAGTAACCATATTCCTTATCATTGTAGATATGTTTGATAGAGTGTCATTGTGTATTTTGATTTAAATCGCCTCAGGAAAAATATTACATGTGTAAACATTATAGCAGCAATGCACACGTGCTAAACATCAAGTTGTTTGTAATCTAATATGATTATTTATTATTATCAACACGTTGCTTGCCATGTGGTGTTGATGTAAGATTGTATTCAGTTTGATCGGCATATGATTATAAAATTTTACTATCTGTTCTGCAACATGTAATTAATAATTAAACATCAAAAATAAGGGTAACACATTATTTTGATGGTCCATTTGAGTATTAGTAGACTGTCTGCTTAATATCTGTTGATACTGACATTTAACAGTCCTTCAACAGATATTTAACTGACTATAAGAAACTTTGCAAGTACACGTCAACTTACACTAACCCTAACCCCAACCCCAACCTAACAACCTACTTATAATATACTGAGAATTAGTTGCAATGTATCTTAAATTCAACTAACGGACCATCAAAATAAAGTGTGACCAAAATAAGAAGTGTAATTTCAATTTTTTGACATGGACTATAAATGCGCTCGTTAATTTTTTACTTTAATTTTTAAATCACAAAAACTTCTCTTTTTTTACAATTTTATGGAGTTATTGTACAATTCTTGTATAAATATATGATGGTCTGAAATGTACACAATTGCAAGGTACTTTTATTACTTTCCTTTGAATTTAAAACTCAAATCTGCTCAAAAAAAACTTACATATTTCTAACAAAATAACAAATATATATATATTTTTATGCAATGCAGTGGCGCAGTAGGTAGTGCTGTCGCCTCACAGCAAGAACGTCGCAGGTTCGAACCTCGGCTGGGCTGGGTCAGTTGGCGTTTCTGTGTGGAGTTTGCATGTTCTCCCTGCATTCGCGTGGGTTTCCTCCGGGTGCTCCGGTTTCCCCCACAGTCCAAAAACATGCTGTGGTACAGGTGAATTGGGTAAGCTAAATTGTCCATAGTGTATAAGTGTGAATGAGTGTGTGGATGTTTCCCAGAGATGGGTTGCGGCTGGAAGGGCATCCTCTGCGTAAAATCGTGCTGGATAAGTTGGCAGTTCATTCCGCTGTGGCGACCCCGGATTAATAAAGGGACTAAGCCGACAAGAAAATGAATGAATGAATGAATGAATGAATATATATTTATTTTACTTGTTTAATTTGATTTGATTTATTTATTTTCAAACAGAAATATCATACATAAAATGTCTTCAACAAAAAAAAAAAAACATTTTAACAAATGGAGCAGGATGAAGCACACGCTTATTATTTTCCCCATTACCACACACATTATTCATCTATTACTTAAACTTATTTCTTCTTTTACTTCTCTCTTCTTTTTACATGAGACATATTTTATCTTTTTGGCATCTTTGACATATTATATAATTGATTCCATTTGGTTCTATACATTTGCATTTTATAACATAGACCCAAAAAAAAATAATACATAGGACTTCAAATAGCCATTAACTAAAATTTCATCATACCTTTCTCATTTTATGCTTTTTCAATCACCTTCATCATTACAGTATATTCCTTTAATAATATACATTTATACAACTTTTTAAATTGATTAATATCCTGACATTGTTTGAGAATCTGTTCTAGACCGTTCCATAATTTCACACCACATACAGACATACACAAACTTTTTAAAGTTGTCCTTGTTTTCAACCACCTAAAATGTTGTTCTTCTTTCAGATTATATCCCCCTTTTCTTTCTTCAAAAAACTTTTGTATACATTTCAGAAGTAATTTATTCCTGGCTTTAAACATAAATCGTGCTGTTTTAAATTTAACCCAAATCATTGAACTTAAGTGTCTTCAATTTAAAAAATAAAGGATTTGTATGCTCCAAATACCCCACATTTTCTATCAGTCTATCAATTTCATTTTCTATCAATTTCAAGTGAAGAGTGTAATCAATGTTTAATGCTGGAATGGTTTGACAATAGCCATACTGTAATTCAATCAAATCCAGACCCAAAAGTGTCCACATGGGCAAAATATTGAAACTGACACTGATATAACTTCATAAATACTTTTAAAGAAAGACTTTACCAAGGTCTACCAACTTTTACCAAAATACTAAGGTCCAAAATGGCCTGAACTTGAAGTTTATGTCTTAAAAATAACTTAAAAATCTAAAAATGTAAATGAAAAATGAATTATATGAAATTATGATTAGTTTAAGTGTCTTAAAGGGTCATGAAACCCCCCTCTTTCAGTTCAAGTCTACCTTAGAATATTTTCAAAAATGCTCCATAATGGGCGTGGAGCGCTGAGAGCAGAGGGAGGAGTGGGCGTGGCCGGCAGAGCAGGGGGAAAAGAAGGCTTTTGTCAGTCAGCTCACCAGCTCAAGATAAGAAAAAATCCAATACAAAACATGAGGAGATGCAAACTTTTATAGTTTACCAAGCTAAAATGCAAAGAAATAAACAGTAATTTAATGCTTTGTTACATACAGTATATGATAGGCTATTCGTAATTTCATTTAATACATAATCACAACTTGTTCTATTATTATAAAGATAGCCATGTTTATATAAACACTACAAATGTGGAGGACTTCTCTCCTCCTCAATCCCAGGGTCTGAATGCAGACACAGTGAATAGCAGTGCAGCAGGTCTATTCCAACCGTAAACCCTGCCGGCAATCTGGAGGATTTTAAACATAGCAGCACAGATCTAGGCGATGTGTCTGAATGGTAACAAACTTAACTGATAAAAGACAAAGTCTACCATCCTCCAATTCTCGTACAGCCCTCCCGACAAAAAACGCTTGCTACACACAAACAGGGAAAGTCATGCAACAAACCCAGTGGATCATGATAAAGACATACGACCCTTCATGAACGACTAAATAATGCTTGCCGTGCGCTGTCTCACAGCTTGGTGGGTCTGTTTTCGGAAAGCACATGCTCTCATTAATAATTAAATAGCAGGGTCTTCTCATAGGATAAGAAAACTCCGCTATGAATACTAATGAGAAACAGACAAGTGATCGCTGGACAGGCAGATGAGCGCTACGTGACTGATTTTGATCGGCCCCAATAATGATTTTAAACCCAGAAGATCAAATTAGCTTACAAAAGCTCAAAATGATCCAGTTTTCCTTACAATTAAAGCTGACAGGTGCTAACAGTGTCTTAAATGATGCTCAACACACACACACATCTGTATTACTTTACAGTCGTAGTGTCTGATTTATTGATATGTTTGATCTTTAGCAGAATTATGACTCTCTTCTATGTCAACATCAATTTGAATGCATTATAAGAGTTGAAAAAGGCAGTGATCATTAAAGCATCTTCAGGGACGTTCCTCTACAAAGCATTGACACCGAGTGCAGTTTTTTCCTCTAATCTGTTCAGAATCTGTATTTTGATTCCAGCTGTGAATGGAGGCTTTGTGTGGTTTTTGGGGAAACCTGCTCTCTGGGAAGTGTCAGACGGCTCGTATGAACACTGTTATCTGAAGATACAGGCCAGAAATGCTTTCCAGACTCCTGCAGTTCTGAAGCAGAAACACGAGCAGCGCAAGACAACTTTAGATATTAATACAGACTTTACAAACGCTTGGCAGTGCTTTCAACTCCAGGTTTGACGTCTCTCGAATGAGAATGAAACTTATATTGGCATGATCGCTGCAGTCATGTTCATCTATTAACCGACCCAGGCTCACTGGATATATGTTTCTTGCAAAATGTAAAATGCATAGCTCTGGGTATGTTGTTGCACATTTCAGATGTCAAATCCACTAGAGGGCGCTGTCTAGAATTTTTTTTAAATCTTTAACATCACTTGGAGTACGTTTTGCTGTATGTTTCAGATGTCAAATCCACTAGAGGGCGCTGTCTAGATTTGTCAAATCCACTAGAGGGTGCTGTGTTTATCTTTTGCAAATTTGAAATACATTATCTGCAATACATTACAATCTGTAGTATGTTACTTAACGTATTTTTGTTGCATGCTTGTTGCACTGTGTTTATTAAGTTTTGTTGCACGTTTCAGAGGTTAAATCCACTAGAGGGCGCTGTCTACACTTTTTCTGAATCTGAAATACATTGCATAGGGTACATTCTGTAGTAAGTTTCAGATATAAAATCCACTAGAGGACACTGCATATATTTTTGCAAATCTGTAATACGAAGGTGATGTTTGTTTCTCTTTCAACTGTTACGTATGGTACTTTTCATTACATGTTTAAGATGACAAATCCACTAGAGGGCGCTGTCTACATTTTTGTAAATCTGTAATACATTACTTAGGGTATGTTTTCTTGCACGTTTCAGATGACAAATCCACTAGAGGGCGCTGTCTACATTTTTGTGAATCTGTAATACGTTACTTAGGGTATGTTTTCTTGCACGTTTTAGATGACAAATCCACTAGAGGGCGCTGTCTACACTTTTTTTATCTGAAATACTTTGCGTAGACTATGTTTTGTAGTATGTTTCAGATGTAAAATCCACTAGAGGGCGCTGTCTAGAATTTTTAAAAATCTTTAACATCACTTGGGGTACGTTTTGCTGTACGTTTCAGATGTCAAATCCACTAGAGGGCGCTGTCTAGATTTGTCAAATCTACTAGAGGGCGCTGTCTACATTTTTGTAAATCTGTAATACATTACTTAAGGTATGTTTTCTTGCACGTTTCAGATGACAAATCCACTAGAGGGCGCTGTCTACACTTTTTTTAATCTGAAATACATTGCGTAGGCTACGTTTTGTAGTATGTTTCAGATGTAAAATCCACTAGAGGGCGCTGTCTACACTTTTTTTTTTATCTGTAATACATTGAGTAGGCTACGTTTTGTAGTATGTTTCAGATGTCAAATCCACTAGAAGGCGCTGTCTAGATTTGTCAAATCCACTAGAGGGTGCTGTGTTTATCTTTTGCAAATTTGAAATACATTATCTGCAATACATTACATTCTGTAATATGTTACTTAGGGTATTTTTATTGCATGCTTGTTGCACTGTGTTTATTAAGTTTTGTTGCACGTTTCAGAGGTTAAATCCACTAGAGGGCGCTGTCTACACTTTTTCTGAATCTGAAATACATTGCATAGGGTACATTTTGTAGTAAGTTTCAGATATAAAATCCACTAGAGGGCACTGGATATATTTTTGCAAATCTGTAATACGAAGGTGATGTTTGTTTCTCTTTCAACTGTTACGTATGGTACTTTTCATTACATGTTTAAGATGACAAATCCACTAGAGGGCGCTGCATATATTTTTGTAAATCTGTAATACATTACTTAGGGTATGTTTTCTTGCACGTTTCAGATGACAAATCCACTAGAGGGCGCTGTCTACACTTTTGTGAATCTGTAATACGTTACTTAGGGTATGTTTTCTTGCACGTTTCAGACAACAAATCCACTAGAGGGCGCTGTCTAGACTTTTGTGAATCTGTAATATGTTACTTAGGGTATGTTTTCTTGCACGTTTCAGACAACAAATCCACTAGAGGGCGCTGTCTACACTTTTGTGAATCTGTAATACGTTACTTAGGGTATGTTTTCTTGCACGTTTCAGACAACAAATCCACTAGAGGGCGCTGTCTAGACTTTTGTGAATCTGTAATATGTTACTTAGGGTATGTTTTCTTGCACGTTTCAGACAACAAATCCACTAGAGGGCGCTGTCTACACTTTTGTGAATCTGTAATACGTTACTTAGGGTATGTTTTCTTGCACGTTTCAGACAACAAATCCACTAGAGGGCGCTGTCTACACTTTTGTGAATCTGTAATACGTTACTTAGGGTATGTTTTCTTGCACGTTTCAGACAACAAATCCACTAGAGGGCGCTGTCTAGACTTTTGTGAATCTGTAATACGTTACTTAGGGTGTGTTTTCTTGCACGTTTCAGACAACAAATCCACTAGAGGGCGCTGTCTACACTTTTGTGAATCTGTAATACGTTACTTAGGGTGTGTTTTCTTGCACGTTTCAGACAACAAATCCACTAGAGGGCGCTGTGTTTACTTTTACGAATCTGTTATACATCACTTAGGGTATGTTTTGTTGCACGTTTCAGATGTCAAATCCACAAGAGGGCGCTGTGTATGTTTGTGTGAATCTAAAATATGTTACTTAGGGTAGGTTTTCTTGCACGTTTCAGATGTAAAATCCACTAGAGGGCACTGTCTAGACCTTTTTTTTAATCTGAAATACATTGCGTAGGCTACGTTTTGTAGTACGTTTCAGATGTAAAATCCACTAGAGGGCACTGCACATATTTTTGTAAATCTGTAATACGTTTATTCGGGTACGTTTTGTTGTACGTTTCAGACAACAAATCCACTAGAGGGCCCTGTGTTTACTTTTATGAATCTGTTATACATCACTTAGGGTATGTTTTGTTGCATGTTTCAGATGTCAAATCCACAAGAGGGCGCTGTGTATGTTTGTGTGAATCTAAAATATGTTACTAGAGTACATTTTGTTCTGTGTTTCAGATTTGTGCCATTCTTGTGCTATGACAAAATGACGCTTGTCGTTCACCACTGACCTAAATCCTTCCCTAAACCCAACCAATAGGGTTTTCAGAAGCAAACGTATGAGAAAAGTGCCTCGAGACCATGTAGTTTTACCTTAATTTTACATTATTTTTATATCTTTTTGTGGAAGTGAGCTACGAGCAAACTGACCTCAACAGTAAAGTTTCCATATGGAGACAGGTGATGCAAATGTATTCAATACAAATCATAGACAGTGTTGTTTTATTGGTGTTTATTTGCTCTTGTGCAAAGAACTGCATGGAAATAATCCTTTATTTGTCAATAGTTTGTTCCTGTAAATATCATTAGTGTGAAAAAAAACTAAAATTGTTGTCGTCATACTGCCCTCTAGTGTTCATTTTATCACAAAACTGCGGTTTATGCACAAAAACGTAAGCAAGAAAGAGTGTGTGCTGCTGTTAACAGTTTGTATGAAGCGGAGCTGATTCAGAATGTCAGTCTAATAGAGCGTGCTCAGATTGTTCGCAGCTCTGGCACATGTTCAGCTCTTTTAACCTTTACTTTTAGAGCACAACTGCACACAGAGCACTTAGTTGAGCAAGCAAATACTTTCCCTACAGTTCAGAACAAACACAGCGGAGATCGGCAGTGATTGCATGCTGTTTCTTACAGTACGCCTTTTTTCAATAAAACAGGATTATTTAACACAGTCATGTGAAAAAGTTAGGACACCCAATGAATTTCTGATTGTCTGATCATTGGCAGGTCCTAAAATTTGGGAAATAAAACCCCCGATGAACAACAAAACAAAGCTAAATAAAGCCAGGCAGTGCAAGACTTGAAGTCATTACTGCTAAAAGAGGAACATAAGTTTGTCACTACCTTGGCTTTATTTATTTGTGTTAAACAATTAATGATACATGCTGAGATGTTGTGTGATGTTGTTCACCTGTGGTTTTATTTTACACACTAAGACCTGCCAAGGAACATATAGTCTTTTATTATGTCCTGATATGGAAAACCATTCAATTCAATAGGGTGTCCTAATTTCTTCGCATGGCTATTTTAGATATTAGACAGGCCATTTTGGTGTCTGCATAAAATAAAATGTACAAAAGAGATCTTATACACATTGACATGCAAGCAAAGGGTCTAATTTAATGTGTTAAATAATAATTGTTACACTAACGGTTCAATATGCAGGTGGAATAAATCAATGTAATATACATGATTATTGTAAATGTCAAACTACACACTTTTATTTTTATTTATAATTAAAACATTTTAATTTGTAATTTTATTTTATTTTGAAAACAAAAATAAATAAATAAATAAATAAATAAATAAATAAATAAATAAATAAATAAATAAATAAAAAAAAAAATTAATTTAAATTAAATTTAAAAAATTAAATTAAATTAAAATAAATTAATTTTATTTCATTTAATTTTAATTTAATTTAATTAAATTAAAAGCTTTCAAATATAAAATAATTATGTGCACTTTCCAGACAGGAGACTAGTGTCAGATTTACATATAAACTAGCCAGTGTTAATATAATTTGTAGTTCACATATTATTTAATAAACTCTTTAAAACAACCCGACTATGCTTAAACTCTCAGTAAAAGGTTGCATTAGCAGGAAAAATAAAACCGAATTCAAAAAAGCAGCTATATATATCTTTTCACAATCAAAAGTGAACATGACGTCTATGAACAGTCCCTACAGACCGATCAGAAGCTCTTCTACTAGTCCTAAGAAGAAGCTTGAAACAGTTTTGGCAGAATTTCTCCCCTAGAGATCTTTCTAATGGCACGTCTTCATAACATTCAGAAGCATTTTTCATCGCTGTCCAATTAAATAAGTCTTCAGAAAAGAACAGGCTCGTCCTTGCTGTCTGCTCAGGGTGAACGTGCTCATCTCTACTTCACTATTGACAGGAATGTGCAGCTGATAGCAGGTTCACAGGTTCACCGAGAACACACACTACAGTTGAAGAATTATTCACCCTCCTGTGTGATTTTTTTTCTTTTTTAAATATTTCCCAAATGATGATTAACACAGTCAGGAATTTTTCACAGTATTTCCTATAATATTTTTTCTTCTGAAGAAAGTCTTATTTGTTTTATTTAAGCTACAATAAAAGCAGTTTTTAATTGTTTTAAATCTATTTTAAGGTCAATATTATTGGCCCCTTTAAGCAATATTTATTGTGGATTGTCTCCAAAACAAACCACTGATATACAATGACTTGCCTAATTACCCTAACTTTACCCTAATTAACCTAGTTAAGCCTTTAAATGTCACTTGTAGCTGAATACTAGTATACTGAAGAATATCTAGTCAAATATTATTTACTGTCATCATGACAAAGATAAAAGAAATCAGTTATTAGAAATGTGCTGAACAAAATCTGCTCTCTGTTAAACAGAAATTGGGGGGGAAATATACAGGGGGGGGGCTAATAATTCTGACTTTAGCTGCATACTAAAGAGCACATTTATGCAAAGAATGCCACACTATAAAAAAACGTCTGTGATTTTAACGGTAAAAACACCTTACTATGCATAAATAACTGTAAATAACTGCCTGTAGTTTCACAGCATGACTCTTATAACGTTTATTGTCGACATTATTATGGTTATTTTCAGATGTTTTTCTCATCAGTTATGTAGAATAGTTTTTAATGTTGCATCTATTGTTGATAATTGTTAATTGCATTAGCTTATTTTTTATTTATTTTTAATGATTACATTCTGGCAAGCACAGCTGCCAGTTCTTGTACTGTAAGTTTCTTTTTACAGGTCATGGCGTAGCACTAGCAGAGAAACCTTTCTGTTACCTACGTGAAGTTGGCACCCCATAAAAACAAATAAACCCCAAAACTATGGCATTCGTTTGTGCTACGTTTGTGCTGATTTGTGCCGCAAAAACGAACGTTTGTGCTGGTTTAGGGTCTGAGATATTAAGCATTATTTTTTTGACTGTGTGACGTCACTTTCCACCCCATGTTGCTCAAATGACTTCAAATCAGCACAGGTCGTTTGTGCTGGTTTGTGCCGTTAAAATAAACACTGTATCTGTTTTCCTCCTTTAGATATAAGCTAAATATTTCGGGAGCCGTGACGTCACTCTCCACCCCATAAATCACGCCAAACTGGTGTCATTCGTTTGTGCTGGATTTGTGCTGGTTTGTGCCGTTAAAACAAACACTTTATCTATTTTCCTCCTTTAGATATAATTAAAATATTTCGGGAGCCGTGACGTCACTCTCCACCCCAGATTGTCTAAATCGCACAAAACTGGTGTCATTCGTTTCTGCTGGATTTGTGCTGGTTTGTGCTGTTAAAATAAACACTGTATCTATGTTTATTGTTTAGATATTACCTAATCAAAACACTTCGGGAGCCGCGACGTCACTCTCCGCCCCATTATTTCCTCTAAATCGCACAAAACAGGTGTCATATTCGTTTATGCTGTTTAGATATAACCAAAATATTTGGTTAGATTTGTGCTGGTTTGTGCAGTGGAAATGAACGTAAGATATTTATATTCGTGCACAAATATGTTATTTTCGTTTGCTCACAATTTGTGCTCGTTTGTGCGGCAAAAAAATATTATTTGTAGACCTAAAAATAATATTAGATCATTCAGAGGTCTCTCGACACAAGTTGCTCCATATTTACTAAAATAGTCACAAAAAACAGTGTTTATTTTAACAGCACAAATCGGGCACAAACGAATGACATCAGTTTGGTGTGATTTAGACAACCTGGGGCGGAGAGTGACGTCACGACTCCCGAAATATTTTAATTATATCTAAACGACGAAAATAGATAAAGTGTTTGTTTTAACGGCACAAACCAGCACAAATCCAGCACAAACGAAGGACATCAGTTTGGCGTGATTTATGGGGTGGAGAGTGACGTCACGGCTCCCGAAATATTTTGCTTATATCTAAAGGAGGAAAACAGATACAGTGTTTATTTTAACAGCACAAACCAGCACAAATCGAGCACAAACGACCTGTGCTGATTTGAAGTCATTTGAGCAACATGGGGTGGAAAGTGACGTCACACGGTCAAAAAAATAATGCTGAATATCTCAGACCCTAAACCAGCACAAACGTTCGTATATGCGACACAAATCAGCACAAACGTAGCACAAACGAATGGCATAGTTTTGGGGTTTATTTGTTTTTATGGGGTGCCAACTTCACGAAGGTCTTTCAGTTAGTTAGTAAATGTGACCCTGGAGCAGGAAAAAACAACTTAAGTTGACAGACATATGTGTAGGAACAGCCATCAATACATTGCATGAGTTAAAGTAATTGATAATGCCCAAAATGATTAGTAAAATGCATTGCTAAAGATCTTCATTCATTAAATCAATATGAAATAGGTCTGTCAAATAAAAGAAGTACTCTTTTCTCATTACATGCTTTTTGCACCATAATAATACTAGAAATATCACTGTATTAAAAAAAAGAAAAGAAATCTCATTGCAAACAATTAAAAATGTACTTAAAAAGTCCCTCAGTTTAACTTTTCAACATCAGAAGTTGTCAGATCTACTGTAGGTCCAGTGAAAATTGAAAATATAAATCAACTCATAACACTAATCAATCATAGAAATAATAACCCATCAATAAAGGAAACGGAGATATTTTGCATGTGTTTTTATGTCAGTATCACACACTCTTATCTGACAGCTGTGGCGTTTGTGTTTCTTCATCTGTAAATCCCAGCGGTTTGTTATCGGATTGCTTATTATTGATTTTACAATCTAACCCAATGATTTAGTTCAGAACGGGGCATCTCTGACCCCTGAGATTCACGCTCTTGTTATCTGGTGTGTTGAACAAGTGTCAGATCTGAACCAACACACACACACACCACAGGTTTGCATTAAAGCTGGGAATGCAAAACACTCTGTCTAGACTTACAGTGATGGAATGTCTCAGGACACACACCGCCTGCGTAAACACACACACACACACAGAGCAAACAGTGAGCTGATGCTGTGGTGATTCCTGATGGTTTTATGGAGTCAAGCGTCTTAAACACATGAAGGAAAACCTTGACTCTAATTCTTGCAAGGACACTTTAAACCGATCCCTCAGTGAAGTGTTGCTAACATTTCAGATAACCTAAAATGTTAAACGTATTCAAGTTCTGAAATGAGCTGAAGCATCAACACGCCAGCGAATTTAAGTATCAGGGATTACGGCTCTGTGTTTCAGGCCTGATGTAATGGATCGATTACATGGACTTATTATTCATTCATTCATTTTCTTTTTGGCTTAGTCCTTTTATTAATCTAGGGTCGCCATAGCGGAATGAACCGCCAACTTATCCAGCAAATTTTACACAGCGGATGCCAGCTGCAACCCATCACATCCATAAACATCCATACACACTCATACACTATGAACAATTTAGCTTACTCAATTCACCTACAGTATAGGCCATGTGTTTGGACTGTGGGGGAAACCAGAGCGCCCGGAGGAAACCCACACCAACACGGGGAGAACATGCAAACTCCACACAGAAATGCCAACTGACCCAACCGAGGCTCAAACCAGCGACTTTCTTGCTGTGAGGCGATCGGGCTACCCACTGCGCCACTGTGACACCCCTATTTATTCTAATACAAATAAATGGAATGTTTCAAAAAAAATTTAAATATTTAAATAAATATTCAAATAAATATTTAATTTATTATTAAATTAATTTCACTATTAACTCATCCTCTTCCTCTGGTCATTTTGTCCCAGAAATAAAAAGAACAGAATGAATAAAAGACATTCACTTTAATATTAAATTCATTCTATCATAAAAAAGGAAATAATAAAAAAAGAAAAACGGAAAAAAATTATAATATATTAACTCTAGTTGATCATTTGGTATCAGAAGTGTCTTATATGAAAGGCAAAGGCCTCTAGATTACACTTATTTGAGCACAATAAAATATGATCATGCCTTGATTTTGAATGATCTTACCCCAGACATGCTCAATAATGTTCATGTCTGGTGACTGGGCTGGCCAATCCTGCAGCACATTGACCTTCTTTGCTTTCAGGAGCTTTGATGTGGAGGCTGAAGTATGAGAAGGAGCGCTATCCTGCTGGAGAATTGTCCCTCTCCTGTGGTTTGTAATGTAATGGGCAGCACAAATGTCTTGATACCTCAGGCTGTTGATGTTGATCATCCACTCTGCAGATCTCTCGCACGCCCCCATACTGAATGTAACCCCAAACCATGATTTCTCCTTCACCAAACTGATTTCTGTGAGAATCTTGGGTCCATGTGGGTTCCAGCAGTTCAACAGATGATTCATCGGAAAAATCCACCTTCTGCCACTTCTCCAAATGATCAACTGCTGGGGTTTATTTTATTTTGTGAACTTTGCAAACCGGAAACTGTTATTTCAAAATGATGACATATCTCCAACTAAAACTGAATATTGAATAGGGGGCGGGGTTTTATTTTTCACTTGCAGCAAACTAAAGGTTGGAGGGGCGTGTCTAAACATATTTCCACCAAACTGTCATCAGAGAAGGACTGCCGTACCAAAACTGTAATAATTTTGATGAAACTGCTGTTGTTGTTTTTTTTTGTAAATTAACTTAATTAAGGCCTTAAGACTAACAATGTGCACTAAGAAAAATAAACATTGTCCATTTCGATTTCATGCAGCATCTTTAAAGGTGCCCTATAATGAAAATCTGGGTTTACCAAGGCATAGTAGAATAATAAAAGATCAGTATATGGAAATGGGCATACTGTGAGCCTCAGACATCACTGTTTCCTCATTTACATGTAAATTACACGAGGGTAAAACCCTGGTGGCCAACAAGCCAATCAGAGGACAAAACAAATTGTGAGGAGACTCACAGGCCACACCCTCCGCATTTGCATGTATGTCTAATTTGGGTCGTTCATCCAGACCTGACGAGCAGCCATGTCATCAAGCTCTAAGATCATAAAAAAGCTCTGAGACCTTTAATGCTGCATTTGATAAGCAACAACGATTTCTAGTGATACAATTGTGATCATTTTCCTCCCTTAGTTATTTTTAAATATATATTTTACTTACTATGTATGTGGGACTTTTGAAAACACAAGCGCCAAACTGTTTACTGTGCGTTACTGGGCAACAACAGCACCGGACATAATTCAAACTGGCCTCAGGATGCAAAATGCAGGATATACAGGTTATACACTTATTCATCTCCACGCTAAAGGGGCATAAGGTGTGTTTAGTTAAATATTTTATTAATTTATTGTGTTTGTTGAAACATACGCATCAAATTTGACCATAAGCACATGTAGATGATGAATCATGTCAAATCAGTCAGCTCAAATGTCATCTGTTCATACAGAGGTTGATATTAATTCCTGGCTGTGTTTTCTTTGACTATAGCTTCAAAATACAATGAGATACACCTCTATCACTCTCTATGGTTAAGTTTAATTATAATTTAGCCTTTATCCACAACAGATCTGGTGAGCAAATTAGGTTAAGCTTACTCTGATTGGGTTTATATTTGTCTGTGTTCAGCGTACATCATGCTGTGTGTGTGTCTGTCTCAGCTGCAGGTCGAAGCGGAGCTCATTAATATTCACGACACAAACCATATATGGTCAATCATGGACCTTCTGATTCTGTGGGTATTTTATGGAGTAATAAATGTGATATAAAACAGTTTCTGGAGATTGTTTGAACTTAGCAAAGTACTAAGCCTACTATGTAGATATCAGAGAACATTTTATCTTATTAAACCAATGCAGTATATGGCACCTTTAAATCTCCTGGGGCACCAACAGAGACTGAGTGAACTACACGAAAGTATGAATCATTTTCAAAAAACCTAATAGAGTGTGTGTTGAGTGTGTATTGTTTGCTGAGATGTCATTCTCTATTATGATGTGTGGGTGGCTCTTCATGGTGACCTGGGCTCAGATAACGCAGCGTCTGATCGATTGCTCCTCTTCAGGGTCAGAAAAGGCCATCAGGATCTGCTCTGGAGACCAGAGGAAAACACTCTCAGCTTTGATCATCAACACACACTCCTGCCTGATTAGATACACACACTGCATTTGCATAATTCAGTCAAAGCTCAGACTGATTGCTGGCATTTAACCGTTTTTAACAGCAGGTCCTGGTCTGCTCGTGTGATGAATGAGCATTCAGAAACACATTGGAGAAGAATCATTGCATCAGCACTGAAAACGCTGAGCTGAAATCCTTGAGTGTTTAATCAGAGTCATTAGATATGCTTATATTCACCTATTTTTTTTGTGCATTTTGGAATATGCCATTAAAAATGCTTAATGTAAATGTCAAGATGTGCATAAAATTTGATAATATGCATAAAAAAGTATGAGCACAACTGAGTAAGATATTATATACTTACAGTTTATCCGGAAAGTATTGATAGCGCTTCACTATTTCCACATTTGTTTATGTTACAGCCTTATTCCAAAATGGATTATATTGATTTATTTCCTCAACATTCTACACACAATCCCCCATAATGACAATGTAAACGAAGAGTTTTTGAAATTGTTGCAAATTTATTCAAAATAAAAAAGCTGAGAAATCAGATGTACATCAGTATTCACAGCCTTTGCTCAACACCTTGTTGATGCACCTTTGGCAGCAATTACAGCCTCAAGTCTTTTTGAATATGATGCCACAAGCTCGGCACACCTGTCTTTGGGGATTTTTGCCCGTTCCTCTTTGCAGTACCTCTCAAGCTCTATCAGGTTGGATGGGAAGCGACGATGTACAGCCATTTACAGATCTCTCCAGAGATGTTCAATAGGATTTAGGTCTGGGCTCTGGCTGGGCCACTCAAGGACATTCACCGAGTTGTTGTAAAGCCACTCCATTGATATTGAAGATGAAGCGTCGCCCCAGTCTGAGGTCAAGAGCACTCTGAAGCAGGTCTTCATTCAGGATGTCTCTGTACATTGCTGCATTCATCTTTCCCTCTATCCTGACTAGTCTTTCAGTTCCTGCTGCTGAAAAACATCCCCACAGCATGATGCTGCCACCACCATGCTTCACTGTAGGGATGGTGATGAGCGCTGCCTGGTTTTCTCCAAACGTAACGCCTGGCATTCACTCCAAACAGTTCATTTTGAGTCTCATCAGACCAGAGAGTTTAGTTTCTGATGGTCTGAGAGTCCTTCAGATGCCTTTTGGCAAATTCCAGGTGGGGAGTGTCTTCAGTCTGGCCACTCTACCATACAGGCCTGATTGGTGGATTCCTGCACAGATGGTTGTCCTTCTGTAAGGTTCTCCTCTCTCCACAGAAGAACGTTGGAGCTCAGACAGAGTGGCCATCGGGTTATTGATCACCTCCCTGACTAAGGCCCTTCTCCCCCGATCACTCAGCTTAGATGGCCGGCCAGCTCTAGGAAGAGTCCTGGTGGTTCTCCATCTTCCACTTACGGATGATGGAGGCCGCTGTGCTCATTGGAACTTTCAGAGCAGCAGAAATGTTTCTGTAACCTTCCCCAGCCTTGTGCCTCGAGACAACCCCGTCTCGGAGGTCTACAGACAATTCCTTTGTCTTCATGCTTGGTTTGTGCTTTGACATGCACTGTCAACCCTGGGCCCTTATATAGACAGGTGTTTGCCTTTTCAGATCATGTCCAATCAACTGAGTTGACCACAGGTGAACTCCAATGAAGCTGCTGAAACATCTCAAGAATGATCAGTGGAAACAGAATGAACCTGAGCTCAATTTAGAGCTTCACGCCAAAGGCTGTCAATACTGATGTACATGTGACTTTACAGGTGTTTTTATTTTTAATAAATTTGCAGCAATTTCAAAAACTCTTTTTCCACATTGTCATTATTGAGGATTGTGTGTAGAATGTTGAGGAAATCAATCAATTTAATCCATTTTGGAATAAGGCTGTAACATAAAGAAATGTGGAAAATGTGAAGCGCTGTCAATACTATCCAGATGCACTGTATATAAACACACACACACACACACACACACATGCAGATTTTACAAAGTGTGATGTTTGCTATTTAAAGAGCAAAAATAATTAAAATAAAAAAATAATTGCAAAATGAATAAATAATTAAATAACCTCTAAAATTGTCTAAAACGTGATTGTCCAAAAATTTTCATTTCACCCACTTTTTTCCACTGTTACAAAAGTTATTTAAAACATTGAAGCAGATATACTTACTTTTAACATTCTAGATATACAAAGTCACCATTTGATGAAATCCCTTCATAGAAATGTTTCTGTAATATTTGAAAAAAGTAGTGTAAACAATGAGAAATAATTAAAAAAGTTAAGCATTAAATGTAAAAGTATTATAATACAGCATTTTTAGAATGAGTCACATAAATATATAAATGACTGAACTCCTAAATAACTTCACAAACATCATTTAAAAAATTAAAAGCAGACACTTCACTCACATTTAACACGCTTTCTATGAGAACAAAACCACCATCTGATTTACACTAAATTCCATGTGATCAATGAGTGAAATCTGACACAGCAGCGCCCTCCACTGGACAAATAACAAACTCTATTGTTTGTAATTAAAGAATGCCTTTGTTTTTGCCTCGTTTGTAGATGTGAAAACTCTAACGCTCGTAAAGCACAAACATCACATTAAAACAAGTCACAAAACAACAAAGCAGAAAACTGAAGTTTTGGCGCAGTGTGTGTGTCTCTGTGTGTGTGTGGCCAATGTGTGTGTGCGCATGCAGATGCTGTGTGTGCTGTGTTTACTGTCAGTCAGATGCTGAGGATCAAACCCCAGGAGGATCATTCCTCAAAACAACACATACACACACGTTATTCATCAGGGGTCACCACAGCGGAATGAACCACCAACTTATTCAGCATATGCTTTACACAACGGATGCCCTTCCAGCCGCAATCCAATACTAGGAAACACTCATTCACACACACACACACTCATACACTACGGCCAATTTAGTTCATCAATTCCCCTATAGTGCATGTGTTTGGACTGTGGGGGAAACCGGAGCACCCGGAGGAAACCCACACCAACACGGGGAGAACATGCAA
Organism: Danio kyathit; assembly: GCA_903798195.1. Lineage (NCBI taxonomy): Eukaryota > Metazoa > Chordata > Actinopteri > Cypriniformes > Danionidae > Danio > Danio kyathit. Next base: position 87,069 of record CAIGQS010000116.1, read on the forward strand.
ACTCCACACAGAAACACCAACTGATCCAGCCAAGACTCAAACCAGCAACCTTCTTGCTGTGAGGCAACAGTGCTAACCACTGAGCCACCGTGTTGCCACTGAGCTCATTTCTTCATGCTATATAGATTTGAGGATTGAATACATTGATCTGCTTTATTTTTGAGGTTTAGTAAAGGCGGCGCATGTTAGACCCATAGGACAAAGGGTGTATACTGAATTATAAGACAACAGAAGGTTTAAAGATGAGAATGATATGAAAGTAATGAAAACGATGAGTCAAATCCAGTGACCTGAAGGATCTTCTGAATATTTAAAGTGACTTAATGTGTTTCCTCCACTGAAGAAAACGCAATAATCAGTCAACAGAGGCTGATGTGAAACTCCAGCAGCTCTCAGCTTCAGTCTGTACATCTGTAAATGCATTAGAGCTCAGTGTGAGTCTCCGCTGACAATCACATTCAACACCATTGCTCATTTACTCATTATTAAATCTCAGTCGTGTGTGTGTGTGTGTGTGTGTGTGTGTGTGTGTGTGTGTGTGTGTGTGTGTGTGTGTACGTGTTTTTGTGATATATCAGGACACAAATCTGTATAATGACATAGGTCTGACAGAGGTCTTACAAAAAGCAGGTGAAATATGAGGACATTGGTGACGTCCTCACTTCTCAAAAAGCTTCTAAATCACACAGGATGAGTTTTTTCAGGGAGTAAAGCTGTACACTGTCTCCTGTGATGGTTGGGTTTAGGGGTAGGGTGGGGTGAGGGCAATATAATATACGGTCTGTTTCACCTACTGGGGTTTAAATGTTTAATAGCAGCAGGTTTTGCTTAATGACCAACTATTGTTAATATATTTAATTTGTGAAATAAATAAATGAATGAATGAATGAATGAATAAATAAATAAATAAATAAATAAATAAATAAATAAATAAATAAATAAATAAATATTTAGTTTGTGCATGACAAATTATATATATATTTTTTTTTATTAATAAATATATTGAAAATGGTTGGACCTTTTTCCCTCTTGACTCCATTATCACAATTAAAATGTATTATTATTATTAATAATAATAATAATAATAATAATAATAATAATAATTATTATTATTATTATTATTAACATTATTATTAACATTATTATTATTATTATTATTAACATTATTATTATTATTATTAACATTATTATTACTATTATTAATAACATTATTATTGTTATTATTATTATTATTAATAACATTATTATTATTATTATTAACATTATTATTATTATTATTATTAATATTAATATTAACATTATTATTATTATTATTATTATTATTATTATTAACATTATTATTATTGTTATTATTATTATTATTAATATTATTATTAACATTATTATTATTAACATTATTATTATTATTATTATTATTATTATTATTATTATTATTAACATTATTATTAACATTATTATTATTATTATTATTAACATTATTATTATTATTATTATTATTATTAATATTATTATTAACATTATTATTATTAACATTATTATTATTATTATTATTATTATTATTAACATTATTATTATTATTATTATTATTATTATTAACATTATTATTATTATTATTATTAATATTATTATTAACATTATTATTATTATTATTATTATTAACATTATTATTAACATTATTATTATTATTATTATTATTATTATTATTATTATTATTATTACTATTATTAACATTAATATTATTATTATTATTATAACAATATATATATATATATATATATATATATATATATATATATATATATATATATATATATATATATTTTTTTTTTTTTTTTAACTACTACTACTAATAATAATGATAATAACAATAATAATAATTACATTAGGCTCCATTGTCACTATTAACAAAAAAAAATAGCAATATACACTACTAAGCATGTAAGTAAATAAACAAATAAATAAATAAATAATACATTTAGTTTGTGCATAAATGACAAATTACATATTTTTTTTATTATTAAATATATATTGAAACTAATCCGCTGCGTTAAACATATGCTGGATAAGTTAGTGGTTCATTCCGCTGTGACGACCACTGATGAATAAAGGGACTAAGCCGAAAAGAAAATGAATGAATGAATATTGAAAATAGTTGGTCCTTTTTCCATCTTGTCTCCATTATCACAATTTTTAAAAAAAAAAGTTTTTTTCCAGTTTTTTAACTACTACTACTAATACTACTACTAATAATAATAATAGTAATAATAAATTGCATTAGGCTCCGTTATCACTATTAAAACAAATTTAGTAATATACACTACTAAGCATGCAAGTAAATAAACAAATAAATACATAAATCATACATTTAGTTTGTGCATAAATGACAAATTTCATTTTTTTATTATTAAATATATTGAAAATAGTTGGTCCTTTATCCATCTTGTCTCCATTATCACAATTAAAACTATAACAATAATAATAACAACAACAACAACATTTTTTCTTTTATATTTGCTTCTACTACTACTACTAATAATAATAATAATATATTTGCATTAGACCCCATTATCACTATTAAAACTAATTATTCAGTAAACACTACTCAGTAATCAAGTAAATTAAAACAGTAATAAAAAAGCTCAATACTGTTTAATAATAAAATATTTTTTAAAATACACTCAACAAAGCATCAAAAAACCTCTCTATTATTATTTATTATTAACATAATATATTAAACAGTATGAAATAAAGGCACTCTTTGGCCTTTCAGTACTGAGCATCACCAGCAGATGGAGACAATACACAAGACAAAACCTGACACTGCATCTCAAACTGATCCACACTTTCTTCTTATTTCCCTCTACTGCGTTGACTGAGACAAATACCTGGCAACCGGTCAGTGCAGCTCCTTCATTAGCATAATTGAGTGAAAGCACGCAGATAAGCTAACAATTAATATAATACTGGCTTGATTTAAAAAGCCTATGTCCTTTCTATTAAATGCATTTGAGTTGGAGGAAAGAATAAACTGTGTGTGTGTGTGTGTGTGTGTGTGTGTGTGTGTGTGTGTGTGTGTGTGTGTGTGTGTGTGTGTGTGTGTGTGTGTGTGTGTGTGTGTGTGTGTGTGTGTGTGTGTGTGTGTGTGTGTGTGTGAAAGAGAGAGAGAGAGAGAGAGAGAGAGAGGGAGTGAGAGTGTGTGTGTGTGGTCCTGGTATTCATCATATTGTGGGGTCCAAATGTCCCCACAAGTATAGCAATACCAGTAATTGTTGACCTTGTGGGGACATGTTTGGTCCCCATAATAAAAATGCTTATAAATCAGACAGAATTAAGTATTTTAAACATGTAAAATGCAGATTGTTTGCTGTGAGGGTTGGGTTTGGAGGTAGGATTATAGAAATATACAGTCTGTACAGTAGAAGTCATTATGTCTAAGGGAAGACCCCATAAAGTCTCCTTAAAGACCCCAAATGTCCCCACAATTACAGCAATATACGTAAATGTTGACCTTGTGAGAACATTTCTGTTTTGTTTGTCATGAGGGTTGGGTTAAGGGGTAGCGTTGGGGTAGAGAACATACAGTCTGTACAGTAAAAACATCATTATGTCCATGGGAAGACCCCATAAAGACCCCAAATGTCCCCACAATTACAGCAATATCAGTAAATGTTGACCTTGTGAGAACATTTCTGGATTTTTGTTGTGAGGGTTTGGTTTAGGGGCAGCGTTGGGCTAGAGAACATACAGTCTGTACAGTAAAAACATCATTATGTCTGTGTAAAGACCCTATAAAGACCCCAAATGTCCCCACAATTAAAGCAATATCAGTAAATGATGACCTTATGGGGACTTTTTTGGTAAAAATGCTAATTGTTTGTCGTGAGGGTTGGGTTTAGGAGTAGCATTGGCGTAGAACATACAGTCTGTATAGTAAAAACAACATTATGTCTGTGGAAAGATCCTATAAAGACCCCAAATGTCCCCACAATTATAGCAATATCAGTAAATGTTGACCTTGTGGGGATGTTTTTGGATTGTTTGTTGTGAGGGTTGGGTTTAGGGGTAGTGTTGGGGTAGAGAACATACAGTCTGTACAGTAAAAACATCATTATGTCTGTGGAAAGATCCTATAAAGACCCCAAACGTCCCCACAATTATAGCAATACCAGTAAATGTTGACCTTGTGGGGACATTATTGAAAAGTTTATCATGAGGGTTGGGTTAAGGGTAGTGTTTGGGTAGAGAACATACAGTCTGTACAGTAAAAACATCATTATGTCTATGAGAAGACCCCATAAAGTCTCCTTAAAGAGCCCAAATGTCGCCACAATTACATCAATATCAGTAAATGTTGACCTTGTTAGAACATTTTTGGATTGTTTGTCATGAGGGTTTGGTTTAGGGGCAGCGTTGGGCTAGAGAACATACAGTCTGTACAGTAAAAACATCATTATGTCTGTGTAAAGACCCTATAAAGACCCCAAATGTCCCCACAATTATAGCAATATCAGTAAATGTTGACCTTGTGGGGACTTTTTTGGTAAAAATGCTAATTGTTTATCGTGAGGGTTGGGTTTAGGAGTAGTGTTGGAGTAGAGAACATACAGTCTGTACAGTAAAAACATCATTATGTCTATGGGAAGACCCAATAAAGCCTTAATGTCCCCACAATGATAGCAATACCAGATAATGTTGACCTTGTGGGGACATTTTTGGATTATTTGGGGTGAGGATATGGTTTAGGGGTAGTGTTGGGGTAGAGAACATACAGTCTGTACAGTAAAAACAACAATATGTCTGTGGAAAGATCCTATAAAGACCCAAATGTCCCCACAATTATAGCAATACCAGTAAATGTTGACTTTGTGGGGATGTTTTTGGATTGTTTGTCGTGAGGGTTGGGTTTAGGAGTAGCATTGGGGTATAGAACACAGGTTGTACATTAAAAATATCATTATGTCTATGGGAAGACCCCATAAAGACCCCAAATGTCCCCACAATTATAGCAATATCAGTAAATGTTGACCTTGTGGGGACATTTTTGGATTGTTTGTCGTAAGGGTTGGGTTTAGGAGTAGTGTTGGAGTAGAGAACATGCAGTCTGTACAGTAAAACCATCATTATGTCTATGGGAAGACCCCATAAAGACCCTAAATGTCCCCACAATGATAGCAATACCAGATAATGTTGACCTTGTGGCGACATTTTTGGATTATTTGTGGTGAGGATAGGGTTTAGGGGTAGTGTTGGGGTAGAGAACATACAGTCTGTACAGTAAAAACATCATTACAACTATAAGAAGTCCCCTTAAAGATAGCCGTACAAGTGTGTGTATGTTCGTCTCGCTTGTAGACCCCATAGAAGCATTTAAATAAATCTCTGTCATGCAACACACACTCTTTGTCAAGGTATATAAAGCCACAGAAGAAGCTGATCAGTGACACAGATGAAAGACAGCAGCATGTGAATGCGGGACTTCATTAATTATGATGGTGGCTGATGCCTTTGTTGTGGAATGAAAGTGTATTGTTTGATTATGAACATCAGTTGCCCTTCGGCTAAAGCCTGGAGAGAGCATGATCATGATGATGATGATGATGATGATATTCCAGAAGACTGATGAAAGGAGCTACTATTTTAAAGAGCTGTGTGTTCTGTTGTTTTAAGCAGAGTCTGAAGCATGAGGTAAGAGGAAAGCTCTTCCATTGTTCCGAGCGAGACTCAAACACACCTCACACTGCTCCAAACCCACAGGAATGAACATTTAACAAGGTTTGACAGAGGAACATTCCAGAACATTCCAGAAATGCTCCATCCAGCATGTGTGTATATGCGTGAGTGTGTGTATATGCATGTGTGTGTGTGTATGTATATACTGTATGTGTGCACATGTTTGTGAGTGTGTATGTGTGCATGTCTATATGAGTATATGTATGCAACTGTGTGTGTATATGTATGCATGTGTGTATATATGTGTGCATGCATGTATATGCGTGCAAATATATGTGAGTGTATGTGTGTATGTGTATGTGACTGTGTGCGTGTATGGGTGTACATGTGTCCATGTGTGTGTACGTGTATGTGTGTGTGAGCGTGTATGTATATACTGTATGTGTGCATATGTTTGTGAGTGTGTATGTGTGCATGTCTATATGAGTATATGTAAGTATGTAACTGTGTGTATGTGTGTGTGCATATGTATGTGAGAGTGTGTACGTGTATATGTGTGCATGTATGCGTGTGTGCATATGTACGAGTGTGTACAGTATGTGTTTGCGTGTATGTGTATATGTATGTGACTGTGTATGTATGTGCATACTGTATGTGAATATGTATGTGAGTGTGTGTACGTGTTTAGTATATGCGTGTGTATGTGTGTGCATATGTACGAGTGTGTATGTGTGTGTGTGTATGAGTATATGTATGTGACTGTGTATGTATACTGTACGTGTACAGTATATGCGTGCCTGTGTGTGTGTATGTGTGCATATGTATGAGTGTGTATGCGTGTGCGTGTGTATGAGTATATGTAAGCATGTGAGTGTGTGTATGTGTGTGTATGTTTGTATATGTATGTGACTGTATGTGTACATGTATGTGCGTACATATGTGTATATGTATATGAGTGTGTGTACGTGATTTTTTTGTTGTGTATGCATGTGTGTATGCATGTGAATGTGTGTATGTGTGCATGTACAGAAGTGTGTATGTATGTGACTGTGTGAATGTGTCGATGCATGTGTTTATGTGTGCAATGCATATGTTTGTGTGTATGTATATATATATATATATATATATATATATATATATATATATATATATATATATTTGTGTGTGTGTGTATGTATGTGAGTGTTTGTATGTGTGTGTGGGTGCATGTGTGTATGTATATGTGCATGTATGTATGCGAGTGTGTATGTGTGTGCATATGTATATATATATATATGTGCGTGTATGCACCTGTGTGTGTATCTGTTTATGTATTTTTGTGTGTGTGTGTATGTATGTGTGTATAAGTGTGTGGGTGCATGTGTGTGTGTTCAGTCTGTTGTTGTGTATTGCGGTGGACGCTCCATGTTGAAAATGTTCTCTGGAAATATTTGTGCTCAGACTCTGCCAAGTTGATTCAGCTCAGAGCCCAGACAGACTCCCAGAGTTGTGTTTGTGCTCCTGGAGCTGAGATTTCACTGGAGACGTACAGCAGCTTCTTCAGACACACACACACACACACACATATACAGTAAAACTGACCTGATTTGCTTGATATCTCAGAGTAATGAAGCTCGTCATGCAGAACACTGAGGTAATGTACTGTATACTGGATGTAAGATAGTTTAATAAAGGCTGCATGTACTGGAAGCTGCGACAGTTTTTTTCATATTGTGATGCAGTTCCTAGAGAAACAAAATATTAAATGAAAACAGTGGGCGTGGCTTGTTTTTTGTACTGTGAGCTGATTGGATGTATTAAAGTAGACGTTACATTCAGAAAGATGGGGAAATAGATTTCAGGAGAGTTATTACAACATAATAAACTCCTCCTCCTCCTCACCATTTCTGTGTGTTGTTATAGCGATGTCAAAACTGACAGCTGGAGGGGCGTGGTAAAGTATGAGCCACGCCCAATGCCTCAGACGGACGTAACCTGACAATTTCAGATTTCAATTAAAGATTACAAGGGCAGAAATGTTATTTTTAATGACATGCACTGATGAATTGTTCACCACAAAATCAATTTTGGTTGGTTTTGATTTCATGTGTACTTTAACAACTTTATTATTCCCACCAGGTGCAATCAAATTAGGGCTGTGGCATCATGACACAACATTCATTCATTCATTCATTTTCCTTCAGCTTAGTCCCTTTATTCAACAGGGGTTGCCACAGCGGAATGAGCTGCCAACTTAACCAGCATATGTTTTATGCAACCCAGCACTGGGAAACACCCATACACACTCATTCACACACACACTCATACACTACAGCCAATTTAGTTAACCAATTCCTATTAACTAAAAATATTAAAAATAAAATAAAACAAAAAAAAAAATTATAATAATATTTAAAAAAACATACATTAAAAATTAAAATGTGCTCAAATTTGGATAGATTATGAGTAGGTCCACTTGGAACTTGCAGACTTTTGAGTCCATCATTCATTCAACCAATTTATTTACTGATGTAAATGTGTGTCAATATACATTTATTCAGTTTTTATATACATTTCAGCACTATTAGTGCATAATATGCAAATGTTCATGTGATTTATGTACAATGGAGTTTGTAAAGCAACTTTTTCTGTCTTTTAGTGGATATCTATTCTATGAGACTTACTTTTTTTTGTACCAAACAAGTAGATCTCATTGGATTTGCATTGTAAACCTTTAATAAAAGGTAAAAAGTTATATATTTTTTATTTCATGTTTCAAGTGTAGTTTCTATTTTGTACAAATTTCTGTACAGAAATGTCTGCAGATTCTGTCTGGCCATGATGAACAGATTTGCCAATTTTATTAGTAAATGAACATTCATGAATTGAAAAGCAAGCCTATTATTGCTGTCTGAAACAGCTATGGATGGATGGATAAAACAACATAAAAGGACGGACGGACAGACGGACGGACAGATAGACTGATAGACAGACAGACAGACAGACAGACAGACAGACAGACAGACAGACAGACAGACAGACAGACAGACAGACAGACAGACAGACAGACAGACAGACAGACAGACAGACAGACAGACAGACAGACAGACAGACAGACAGACAGACAGACAGACAGACAGACAGACAGACAGACAGATAGATAGATAGATAGATAGATAGATAGATAGATAGATAGATAGATAGATAGATAGATCATTTGGAATAGTGGCAGTGGAAAAGATCTGTTGAGCTGCATCCCAATCATCACAAATACTGCAGAAGACCTACTGAAACCCGCATGAACCTAAGATTCTTATAGAAATCAGTCAAGTTTGGTGAAGGAGAAATCATGCTTTGGGTTTACATTCAGTATGGGGGCGTGCGAGAGATCTGCAGAGTGGATGATCAACATCAACAGCCTGAGGTATCAAGACATTTGTGCTGCCCATTACATTACAAACCACAGGAGAGGGACAATTCTCCAGCAGGATAGCGCTCCTTCTCATACTTCAGCCTCCACATCAAAGCTCCTGAAAGCAGAGAAGGTCAAGGTGCTCCAGGATTGGCCAGCCCAGTCACCAGACATGAACATTATTGAGCATGTCTGGGGTAAGATAGAGGAGGCATTGACGATGAATCCAACGAATCTTGATGAACTCTGGGAGTCCTGCAAGAACACTGAAGTGAAGTGATTTGAGTCATTCAGAGATGTATGATGCAGTCCTCCAAGCTCACGATGGAGTCAGACACAATATTCATTCTGTTTCCACTGCAGCATGACTTTATATTCTTATACTGGACATTATTGAAGGTTCAGTGATGAGACTTTTGTCCAAGCAGAGTCAGACCTTACTGTCCTAATGACATCATTCAGAATCAAGACATGATCATATTTTATTGTGCTCAAATAAGCGTCATCTAGAGGCCTTTGCCTTTCATATAAGACACTTCTGATACCAAATGATCAACTAGAAGTCAAGTTATTATGTGTGTTCCTAAAACTTGAATAGGCCACAAGACTTTTGTCAGGAAGGGTATATTTAAAATCCAAAATGATACTTCTGCCCAATACTGCACATACCACCACCACTATAACCATCCAGCGTATCATCAGAACACCTGGTCTCATCATCTCTTCAGCATTAGCTCATCGTTTCTTCTTCTTAATGAGAAACGTTTTATTGCAAATGTGACCGGAGTCTAGTGAAGGTCAGCCAAAGGTCTTCCCGCTCTTCCTGAAGACGTCTCTGCAGTTTCCAGCTGCTTCTGAGAGCTGAGATCTACAGATCAAACCAAGAAAGGAAGAGGTTTTGGCAGCGCAGCGACAACAGCAGGGATCCATATTGTGCATTCCAGTCCACGAGAGCTTTATGTTTGTCTATAAAACCTCCCGGAGCGTCTGAAGAAGAAGGGTGAGCGAGCAGCAAGGGAATTTCCTATATAGTGTGACAGTGAAGGAACACGAGGAAGAAGAAAAAAAGAGCTCACTTTCTGTCTTCTCGGTGAAACCACAATCTAAATATTAACTCATATGGGGAAAACCCACATCGTATTCTCCAAATCATCCTTACTTATAGAGTTTCCCAGAAAGAGCAGAGAATACTCATAGTACACCACAGGGATCTCTATCAGTGTTGGGTGTAATTATAGCAGAGTCTGTGGACTTTTTTTTTTATTTCTGCACAGAATTTTGGAAGAAGAGAAGAAAAAAATCTGTAGATTTATGCAAAAATTATTTTAAGTGTGTAGGAACTAAAAAATATAATGCATTGTAGAGCTTTACAATGGAAATCCAGTCAGATCCACTTGTTTGGTAAATAAAGTCTCTCATTTTTTCATTCATTCATTTTCCTTCGGCTAACTCCCTTATTTATCAGAGGTCACCACAGCGGAATGAACCACCAACTATTCCAGCATACGTTTTACACAGAGGATCCCCTTCCAGTCACAAATCAGTACTGTGAAACACCCATACACTCTCCTTCAGACACACACTCATACATTATGGGCAATTTAGTTCATCAAATCTCCTATAGCACATGTGACTGTGGGGTAAACCGAAGCACCCAGAGGAAACCCACGCCAACACAGGGAGAACTGCTAATCCTCGAGCCACCATCATTTTATAAATAAATAAATGTATCTAATAAATCTTACTCTACAAACATTTGCATATTATTCATTTATTGAAAAACTAAATGAAAATATATTTACATACATTTACTGAAGTAAATAAATAGACACAATAGTGGGCTAAAAAACTGGTGTATTTCTGGAGTCGCCGATTTCTTCTGAACCTAGTAATTGGATGTGGCGAGGGGGCGTGGCCGAGAGCCGTGGGAGCGAAACGAGGCCCGCCACAGATGAGAAACACCTGTGGCGCGCACCTGCCTCCAATCCCACGGAAGGAGCTCTGGACTATAAGAGGAGGAACGATGGCAGAGGAGAGAGAGAGAGAGGACCGGGCCCGGACACATTGTTTTACTTTTGCTTTCAGTTTTCCGTTTGTTTTGCCTTTTACTAATAAATATTTAAAAGTTCGTCGGTTCTCCGCCTCCTTCTTCCCGGCGGCCAGGTGGCCGTAAACTTTACTACAGTGGTGCCGAAAACCCGGGAGAAGGAGGGACACGTTGTCCAGTTGCCCTCGCCGCTGAGAGGGAGGGCGAGTGTTCGGGAGTTAACCCGAGTGGGGGAGAAACCCGTTCGTCTGCCAGAGTGCCGGGGCGGCCTGAGGCTGGCGAGGAAGGATCTGCCTGCTGCCGTCTCCCAGCATGGGGAGGAGCAGGGGACGCGGGGCTCCCCACCGGATGGGAAAGAGCTGAAGGGAGCCATCCCAGAGAGCCCGGGGGGAGTCGCCGTGATCCGCCATGATGCCGAAGCCTGCATCCTCCACCGAAGCGGGAGTGGAGCAGGAGACCAGAAATGCTGTCAGCCAGCCAGGAGAACCGCCGTCGGACACCAGAAGATGGACGGGTGGATAGATTCCTCCACAGGGCTCCCAACACGTCGTCACATCTCTCGGCTGGTTGAGGACCGAGTGGCAGCGTGTCTGGAGAACCGAACCCCAATTTTTTTTTTTTCCTCTCTCCCCTCTCTGTCTACTCTGTCTTTCCTCCTTTTTTCTCCATCTCCTTTTTTCTCGGCCCGTCTCATATAGGTCTCGGGGGTGCTGTGGCGCCAAACATGCCAATATGTAAGATATGTATAAAAGATATGTATAAAATATGATGTTATTAATTAGAAATGTTGCGAGTTTTAAAGGGCTCCTATGGTGAAAAATCTACTTTTCAAGCTGTTTGGACAGACATGTGTGTAGGTATAGTGTATAGAGCATCATAATGGGGTGATATAAACACACTCAGTCGTTGTTGTTTTTTTCAATTTAACAACATAAAAACAGTGGACCAATTGGAGCGGTTTTGAGACCGACCGCTACTTGACGTAGGAGTGCGGTCCCCCCGCCCACCAATATTGATTGACAGCTGCGTATTTCATGTCTCCGTAGTAACATTTATAATCATATCAACAAGACAGGACGTGCGCAAAGCAACTGGGAATAAAAGGTCTGTTCAGTTTACTAGGATCATCAATCATCATCAAATGTGATCAAGAGTGAGTTTGACAAGTTTAAAATGTTTTAAAACAGAGCATGTGTGTAATGAATGATTTACTTCAGCTTTACTTCATCAGCACAGCCGCGTGTCAGAACGATTATACAAGAAGACACATTTGTATATTATTCAATAATATTGATATAGAAAAACTGAATAAAATATGTATATTTACACATATTTACATAAATAATTAGACTCAATAGTGTGCAAAAAAGTTTGTGGAAATTTCTGTGGACAACCGATTCCGTTTGAACCTAGTAATTAAAAATAAAGTAACTAATTACTGTAATTAAGTTACTTTCCTGCAGAAAAGACTCATTCACACACACACACACACACTCATACACTACGGCCAATTTAGTTAATCAATTCCCCTATAGCAGCATGTGTTTGGACTGTGGGGGAAACCCATAGACTGTAAAAGATATGGACGTAGTATCCGTGACGTCACCCATAGGCTTCTGAACACTGCAAAAGAAGCCACAAGTAGGCGCGGCCAACCGTCGCCATTTTGTTAGCGCGTCATCGCACCAAACGCGGCATACCAAATAAGGGCAAAGAGGCGGAGAGTGAGCGGAGCTACAGACGCATGCTGGATTCTCGGCATTTTGCTTAGACCTGGCTTAGCCAGACTTTTTACTTTGGGAGAACGTTTAATACTTCATTACCTGCGACTCGTTTGTGTTCTGACCACATGTGCTTGGTTGTACACTATATCAATAAAGTGTTTAGACTTTTAAAAACACTAATGTAACACATTGAGCCACTAAACATTGTTCTTATGACGTTTTTCGACAGGAGGAAAACGCGAATTACTATCAAACACTTCAGATATAGTCTGTGTTAGTAAATGCAAGGCTGTTTATAAAATCCAGCACTAACACTGTATGACAACGCTTCAGATGACTGATCTAGAGCCTACAGCTAATCAATCTGTCAGATTCTGGAGTGCAATACTGGTCTAAAGAACATTTAAATGATGAATGATCTTAAATAAAACAAATAGATTTATAGAGATGGTATATCAGTATATAACTTCACTCACCTGTGAAATGAAGGCAACTTGAACGGTTTGTGAGCACAATTAAGTCCACACAGCATGCTATATCATCTGATAATTGCAGGAAATAATTCCAAAAGGCAAATGACGGTGTAAAGAAACATTAAACAAAACAAAAACACGATTTATATGCCGAGCTCAGCGCCTAATTAGCCGGAATCAGCTGAGGTGACGAGACAGCGACCAGAGAGGGCAAGCTGTCACTCAAGTGGCCACGCCCTTAATTATGCAAACTTTATATAACCTAATAAAAACGAAACGGATGAGTTATAAAAAAATTCACCCCCCTCAGAGTTGTCATGAAAGGTAATCATAGCTATATGCACCAAAGCCATCGTTTGTACCAGGCTGTAAACATGTTTTTATCAGCTGTAAAAATGGCCAATTTACCAATGCAGAAAGAAAGCACTTGGACTTCCTGGAGCCAGCCCCCCAAGGCGAGTCGATGAATTGCAGTTTTAGTTACTTCCGTATTGGCTTCCCGAGGGAGAGCGGGAGGTTGCCGCTTGGGAAACCGGAGGAAACCCACGCCAACACGGAGAGAACATGCAAACTCCACACAGAAACACCAACTAACCCAGCCGGGACTCGAACCAGCAACCTTCTAGCTGTGAGGCCACAGTGCGAACCACTGAGCCAACTGTTAGTATTTAGTCAAGAAAATCAATTACTTGAGTAACTACTGCAAATTCCGACAATGTAATATAAATATAATTGTGATGATGTGATTAGTAATGCATTACATTTCTGTTACCGGACACTGATCTCTGTATGGGGTTTATTAATGTGCACTACTGAGTCTCCAAATGAACAGGCTGAATTAGCAGCTAACCGAAGCTTCGGTGGCACAATTGAGTTGCTACAGTATTAATGAGTTTGCAAGAGACCAGAACTCGTGAGAGCAGAAGAAGGTCAAGCAATCCATCATGGTGAACACACACACACACACACACACACACACACACACACACTTGCCAATAGATTCTCAATTTCACTTAGACATGACTTCATCAGACCAAAACATCAGCACTAAATGTCCTCGGGGACACGTTTAAGTGTGTGTTTGAGGGCATGTGACCCAATGGGCCAAACTGCAACTATTTGATTTATTTATTTAGTTTTTTTTTTTTTTCTCAATACCTGAGGCTAGTGCTCTCTCTCTCTCTCTCTCTCTCTCTCTCTCTCTCTCTCTCTCTCTCTCTCTCTCTCTATCTTTCAATTCAATCCAATAGTTGCTTTATTGGCATGACAAATGTTACAAATGTATTGTCAAAGCATTTATAAAATTTACATTAAAAAGAACATACAGATATTTAAAAAAAAATTGTAAACAGTAAATAGTAGTAAAAGCAAAAATATATAAATAATAAAATAAAATAAAATAAAATAAAATAAAATAAAATAAAATAAAATAAAAATTAAATTAAATTTAATTTAATTAAATTTAATTAAATAAAATTAAATAAAATTAAATTAAATAAAAAAAATGTAAAATAAAATAAAATAAAATAAAATAAAATAAAAATAAAATAAAATAAAATAAAATAAAATAAAATAAAATAAAATAAAATAAAATAAAATAAAATAAATAATACATTCATTGTCCTTCAGCTTAGTCCCTTTATTCATAAGGGGTCCCTACAGCGGAATAAACCAACTATTCCAGCATATGTTTTACGCAGCGGATGCCCTTTCAGCTGCAACCCAGTACTGGAAAACACTCATACACTACGGTAAATTTAGTTCATCAATTCACCTATAGCGCTTGCGTTTGAACTGTGGGGGAAACCGGAGCACGCCAACATGGGCAGAACATGCAAACTTGAACCAGCGACCTTCTTGCTGTAAGACCACAGTGTTACCACCGAGCAGCCATATAATAATAACAATAATAATAATAATAATAATAAAATTTAAAAAACAAAAACAAAAAAACAACGATAATAATAATAAATTAGAATAAACTACATTTAACAATCAATATTTAAAATAATATCACAAAAATAATATTCATTCATTCATTCATTCATTCATTTTCTTTTTGGCTTAGTCCCTTTATTAATCTGGGGTCGCCACAGCGGAATGAACCGCCAACTTATCCAGCATGTTTTACGCAGCAGATTCCCTTCCAGCTGCAACCCATCACTGGGAAACATCCATACACACACTCATACACTCCGGTCAATTTTAGCATACCCAATTCCCCTATACCGCATGTCTTTGGACTTGTGGGGTAAACTGGAGCACCCGGAGGACACCCACGCCAACACGGGGAGAATAATAATAATAAATAATAATACATTTTATTTATGTAGTGCCTTTCCAGAGCTCAAGGACACTTTACAAAGTATGTAACAAAAAGAGATAGTACAAGCAGACATAAGTAGAGACAACATTAGGTACACAAACATACAGGAAGTCAAATATAACAAACTGGAAATAGAAAACAAGACCTAAGAGACAGATAAGCAGAGTGGAGGTGGATCAAATAAAGTGGTCAGATCAGAAGTGAAGCATTGAGAAAATAAGAGAGTTTTAAGTAAAGATTTGGATTCGGAGATATTATTAACAGAACGGAGTGAGCGTGGTAGAGAGTTCCAGAGGTTGGGTGCAATAACACTAAATGATCTGCCCCCCATTGAGGAGAGGCGGTACCGAGGGACAGCAAGACGGCCAGAGTCAGAGGAACGCAATGAGCGAGTAGGGGTGTAGGGGACAAGCATGTTGCAAAGATGCTGAACATGCAAACTCCACACAAAAACACTAACTGAGCCAGCCAAGGCTCGAACCAGCGTCATTCTTGTCGTGAGGTGAACGTGCTACACACTGCGCCACTGCGTCGCCTAAAAAAATAAAAAATAAAAGAATTAATTAATTAATAATAATAATAATAATAATAATAATAAATAATACATTTAACAATTTAATTTAACAATTACATTTACCAATTAATATTTTAAAATCTATTTTAAAATCTAAAGCGGAATAAAACAGTCTCCTCATATAAGCCGGCGTATCAGCGCGCTGCTACATTGAAAACACATGATTCGATTTGTGCATTCTGATTGGTCCTTAGGACAGCGGCTTTTGCTTTCAAAGGCAAGTGGGGTTTAGCGGCTAACAAACTGTTATTTCTGAATGGGCTGATGTTGGGATTTAGATGATTTCAAGCAAAAACATTTGCTGATTTGCCTTAAAGGGCACCTAGGTTACTGCTTTTTCCAGATTTAATATAAGTCTTTTGTGTCCCCAGAATGTGTCTGTAAAGATTGAGCTCAAAACACCCATCAGATTATTGATTAGAGCTTTCACTAGTTTGTGTTTTATAGCTCTAAATAGATTTTTGCTGTTTCTGTGTACTGCGCCTTTAAGGCTAGTCCTCCCCACCCACCGTTTCCATGTGCCTGTCAGCGTGCCTCAGTCTCCGCCCTCGGCTGCCTCAGACAACTGACAGACATAAAGGAAGCAGATCTCACGTAACGTTTGCGAGGAAAAATTACAGTAAGAACTTTACCAATGATTATTTGATGCATTTGTTGTGTAGAGCTGCAGGATGAGTCACACACAATGTCGTTACAAAGTTCACACACACACACACACAGCGCGGACACACGCACATACATACAGCACGCAAATGTGACAGGATACAGGTTAATCTCCACTGCTGTATGGATATCTGTTACGTTAATGTACAAAATAAATCTGATTTCAAGAGTTCCCACTTAGATATGCTTAGCATTTAAGCAGGTTTGGCATGCTGTCCCGGGAGAGAACCCTGAGCTCGGAGATACTTGAGCCCAAGGCAACCGCCCCGGTCAATAAGCATATCAGGGGATCCGAGATCAGGTAGGTCTCGAGAGCTCCCCCTAGTAAAGGGAGGAAAAGGAGGAGATGGGGTGGAAGGGGTGATTCTTCCAAAACGAAGATAGAGCAGTAGGCAGAAAATGATCCATTTATAGTAAGCTTGCATCACACTGATTGGACTATACTGATTACAGATGAGAAGCCAGACGTGCTTAATCATATCACGTGCTCCTCTCGAAATTAGTTTGTGAAACTTCACTTAACGTCCACAAACCGGGATTGAAGCGTCTTCTTGTATAATTGTTCTGAAACGCGGCTGTGCTGATGAAGTAAAGCCGAAGTAAATCACTGTAATTCATTACACACATGCACTGTTTTAAAACATTTTAAACTTGTCAAACTCACTCTTGATCACATTTGATGATGATTGATGATCCTAGTAAACTGAACAGACCTTTTATTCCCGGTTGCTTTGCGCACGTCCTGTCTTGTTGATATGATTATAAACGTTACTACGGAGACATGTTAATACGCAGCTGTCAATCAATATTGGTGGGCGGGGGGACCGCACTCCTACGTCAAGTTGCGGTCGTTCTCAAAACCGCTCCAATTGGTCCACTGTTTTTATGTTGTTAAATTGAAAAAAAAGGACTGGGTGTGTTTATATCAGCCCAATATGACGCTCTATACACTACACCTACACATATGTCTGTCCAAACAGCTTGAAAAGTAGATTTTTCACCATAGGAGCCCTTTAAGCATTTACACATTGTGACACTCATGTCATTATCTCATTTTTGGCGGAAGTGGCGTATAGCGGCTTTTGCATCTGAACTCTTCAAATATTGCCTAAGGAGGCTAATAATATTGACCTTAAAAAAAAATTTATTATTAAAAACTGCTTTTATTCTAGCCGAAATAAAACAAATCAGACTTTCTCCAGAAGAAAAAATATTATAGGAAATACTGTGAACAATTCCTGAATCTGTTCAACATCATTTGGGAAATATTTGAAAAATTCACAGGAGGGTGAATAATTCTGACTTCAACACTGTTTTCCCAGTATGGTGCAGCTCTAATGGATATCCAGTAGTTCTGGTCTACCTCAGACACCGTGTCTCATATATTGGTGTATCCCACTGTATTTCACACCTGCTGGAAGAGGCAGTTTGGTCAGTTTTAATGCTGAAGGTCAAGGTGACTCTGTCAGAGCTTTCAGCTGAAATGAGACAGGAACAGAAGGTGTTACGCTGCCTCTGTCAGCTGCTCGGCTGGAAATAATCACTCACAAATCACAAAAATCAAGCCCACAGCATTTCTGACAGGAATCCTCCAATTGTTAGGCCATAAGCCACCTTTCCACTGCACACAACAAACGACAGATCAGAAGTCATTCATTTCCAATGGAGAGCAGTCCAGGAGCTGCGTGGGGTCTAATCAAGGTCCGTGTGCGCGAAATGGGAATTTTTAGTAGTTTTTTGTTACAAAAAAAAGTCTATATATATATATATATATATATATATATATATATATATATATATATATATATATATATATATATATATATATATATATATATATATATATATATATATATAAAACATATTTCTATTTATAAATGAGTAAGAAAAAAAAATGTATTTTTTTAATGCTGTCTCCACATTTCCTCCCAATTTTAGCGGTCTGTGTGGTTCAAGTATTATTATTATTATTCACTTTTTTTTGCATAAAATAACAAAAAAAAGCGTTTAATTGTGCATCCTAAAACTCCACATTAATAATCCTCTTTGTCTTAGTTATGAACTGCATTACGGGACATTTTGATGTTAAAGATTGTGTATTTTAAGTGACTTTTATTGACATATTAGCAGTTTGAAACAATATATTGTATAAAGAAATTAAATTTAGAGAATTAAGTGCATAAAACAACAGATAAAATACTAGCAGTTTATACCCAGGTTTTTTTTTACGATAATTTATAACACTAAACAGTGTTTCCTCTAGGTCTTTTTCCAGCTGTGGCGGCAGGACTTTTACACGAATGTACCAACTACCTATGGGTGTTAATTCAATGACACATGTTGTGAGCGCATTATGTAATACGAGCATGCGAATCTCTGCTTGCGCGCTGATTTCCTCTGTTCGTGCACAACTTCACACCCTGAAATAAACGCTGCTCAAGTGCGATTTAGTGCGTTTATGTGACGAGTACATCTCCAACATTTATTAGATTTGCTAGGAATATTTTATGAATGTCTCCGGTAGACCGACAGAGCGGCATTAATGCGTCCTGAAGTAAAGTGAAACAGCTGAAGTAGCTGAACAGTCCTGAAGTAAAGTGAAACCGCTATAAACTCCAGCCAGATAAAGTCATTGTATGCAGAACCATAGACCTTTATCTATACAGTATAATTATGGAAACTGTGTTCATCTTAACTGAAAGCTACGCCGTGTTTGCTGGTCTCACGTCTCACGCACCTGTCAGTCAGTCAGCATGTCACTGTAAAGGGTTAAACAAATGACGCACAGCACTACTATAATTAAAGAAAAGTGTTCGCTGTTATAATTCACTTACCTTTTAATACGTTTTGGTGCTATTATAACCTGCTATTAAAAACAACAACAACAATGACTGAATGTTTTGAATGGGAAGCTGTAATATAGCCGTGGCGGGATGAATTTTGGTGTGGCGCCCCGCCATGGAAGAATGAATGTAGCGGAAACTGCTAAAGCAAACAATATATCAACTCAAACTATTACATTTTAAATAAAAGTCACTTTTTCAAACATTTCAACATAAATATTTTTGGAGGAAAGATCAGGGTGCTATAATGCAATTCAAAATCATAAAGAAATTTAAATAAATCAATCACAAAATTCCTCAAAAATTTGTGACAAATGTATGCAATAACACTATTCTGCATGATTTACACTCTGTTATGTGACAACTGTTCATTTAAATTCAGGGCTTGACATTAACACCCGCCATCCCGCCAAATGCGGGTAGATTTCAGCTGTAGCGGGTTAGACAGTGGGAGTCACTAGCCACTTTTGCTGGTTGAAGATCATTTTTAAATTGCGAGTGCTGGATCATCACTAAAGATTGTAGTTTTAGTTTATGACCGATCGTCAATATGTGTGCAAATGTGATCTTAGAATCGAGAAGCAGCACGACTGGCAAAAATAACTGTTCGTGCGAGCAAAAGAAAGCAGAATACTGAATGAGAGGATGATCACTCGCACGCTGAGACAGGCGATCCTCACTCACTGACGAGGGCTTTAGTGTCGCATGTGCATAGCTGATGTGATGCGTGTGAGTGTTAAATGCAAAGCACCTGTGCCTGGAAACAAAACTGGTGCACCCGCAGTCCTTCAAGGGCTCAAGATGTAAGCTGCAGCGGTTGCTGCTTTCGCTTTTACCATTCTTTGAACAGATTAATAATGTGCCTAACGTTAACCGTGTGCACGTGATCATCCTTTCATTATCTGAATGTTTTTCACCTCTTTTCTTTTGCTTACAGTTATTTTTGTTAATATGGTTTAATAATCATCCTTTACAATAACATTGTTTTAATATGTTCCTTGCATGTTAACTGATGATCTGGGATCCTGAACAGCATAGTTTTAGATATATATATTAATTAAAAACATATTTGTTGAATAAAAAGTGTATGTATACAGCAGTATTTTGCTTGTTTTGACAAATTGTTTAAAATTTGGGGCAAGGAAATAATTAATTTGGTGTGGCCAGAAAAAAAAAAGGTAAATCCTTATAATGTTAAGCCCTGAAAAGTCCTGTGGAAGAAACCTAATTGCAATGCAGCACTATGAAAGCACAGCCCATTTGCTCACGCTCACTGAGCAAGGTCATGCGCAAAAAAAGAGAAATGAACAAAGAGGTATGTGGAAATAACACAAAATCTAAATCAAGTTATTTTAGCATGTCAAAGTCAGATTTATGCATATAAAATATATTTTCCCAACAACAAAATTGTGGCTAGTTACGGTGGAAAACTACTAGCCACAGTGGCTGGTGATCAAAAAAGTTAATGTCAAGCCCTGTATATATAACTGCAGTTTAACAGTGAATTTTTTGACATTTCAGTAGTTTGAAACGATATATTGCATAAAGAAATTAAATATAGAAAATTAAGTCCATAAAATAACAGATAAAATACTGGCAGTTTATACCCAAGTTAAGTTACTGTAATTTACAGCCCAAACCCAAACAATATATCACCTCAAATTAGGTTAATATGTTGAAAAATGTCAATAAAAGTCACTTGTTCAAACATATTTTGAAGAAAAGATCCTATGATGCATATCAAAATCATAAATAAATATACATTAATCACAAAATTCCCCAAAAATCACTGGTAATTTACAGATATCCACTAACAAACGTGTGTAATAACCCTATTCTGCATGATTTAAGGCTCTGTTATACATCAACTGTTCATTTAAAGTGCTCGTTCACCTCACATATGAGCAGTTTTAACGCTCGCTCGTGCATCTGTGCTGGCCTTCATTATTGACGCATTGTGAACGGCTCAAAAGCAATTAATATTGCACTGTTAATGACTCATAGGGCCTGATGTGTGTTAATGGTTTGATGCTGCGCCGTCATGTTGATTAGTGCGGGGATTATGCTGCTGAGATGTATGAAGCTCATTGGCCATCTGCTTTATGTGGGTTTTTAATCCTTGTGTGGGTGATCGCATTGATTTGTGAAAACGGCTGTACAGGATGCAGGCGGCTGAATGTTAATAATGAATCTCGGGAAGATGATATTAACAGGAAGAATGGGCGGTTTTTCTGCAGTGTTTTAAGGTGGAGGATGTTGGGTTTTGAAAACAAGCCGATGTCATACACATTCTCACATACAGACTAGATAGTACTGTATACAAACACACACACTGTGCAGGATTTTGATAAAGTCACACACACACATGGCTCCCTGGAGAATAAGCATTCAAAACAAGCTCTGAAAAGCATGCGGCACCTATAGAAACTTGAGTTTGTGGCTTCGTTAAACAAACCTGTCGTGCATAAACTAAATTGTCAATGCAACACAAGAACACAAGCGCTGCGCGGTGCTAGGAAAAATGTGCAATATTTTTGTTAAGCATTGCATAAACAATATTTACTGTGATGCCATTTTTCCCTAGATACTTTTATTAGCATTTTAAGAAATAATTTGTATATTAATGAACGTACTAAAACAAACAGGTGGATATTTTTCTGCATTCTTTCCCTTTAATGCATACATGATTTGAACATTTTCAAGAATGCAAATATCAGTGTGTCTGGAATTGCATGTAAACAATTGCAAATAAAGCATGTGTGTATGAGTTCACTTAAAAACTAGTATTTATTTGCTTTTGCAGCATTTCAAAGCTCTTTCAAGAGTTCACACTTAGCTGATGATCAATAAAGCGTAATTGGCATGCTGTCCCGGGAGAGAGCCCTGAGCTCGTATATCCTCGAGCCCGGGGCTCCCTCCCGTTAGAAGGGCGAGAGGGAAGTTTGAGCTCAGGAAGGTCTCGAGAACTCCCCCGCTTGTCGCTGTGTGAAAAGTGTAAACTAAGGTTGTCTTAGGCAATAATTTGGTTTAGTCGATTGACTATGGTGTTTGTTTTTGGACGGTGGGAGGAAACCAGGGAACCCGGGGGAAACCCACGCGAACACGGGGAGAACATGAAAACTCCGCACAGAAACGCCAACCGGCTCAATGGGAGGTTGAACTGGTGGCGTTCTTGCTGTGAGGCAACAGTGCTATTCACTGGGCCGCCGTGTCGCCCTATAGGAAAGGGTGGAAGTAGGGGTGGAAGTAGGGGGAAACTTCGAGAAGAAGATAGCGGGAGTGAAATCTCTGGTTATTTATAGTGTGTCCGTAATCATCTAATAGGGCAGATTACGGAGCTGATAAGGTGCCAGCCGTGTTGATCATAAGCACGTGATCCTCTCGAAATTAGTTTATAAATAAACCACACTTAAATTTCTGTTTGTTTGCATCCATGTGTGTTTGTGTGTAAAACAGGTTGATTTGAACAGAATATGAAAGTCAGTGTGTCTGAAAATATGTTTAATTATTTATAAATAATGTTTAGAAGAGTTATAACTCTTATTTATTCACCTTTTGAAGTGTATTTACATGCATGTGTTTGTGTGTATATCAGGTTGATTTAAACATAGCCTGCATATCAGTGTGTGTGAAATTGCATGTAAACAATTGTAAATGAAGAATATTTGTTGGAGTTCATTATTTATATACCTTCATATCATTTCAAAACCGTTTGACATTCATGCCTGAAATAACAAAATAAGTTCAGACATGATTATATTCGGGGCATCACGGTGGCTCACTGCTTAGCACTGTGGCCTCACAGCAAGAAGGTCACTGGTTCGAGTCCCGGCTGGGTCAGTTGTCGTTTCTGTGTGGAGTTTGCATGTTCTCTCCATGTTGGTGTGGGTTTCCTCTGGGTGCTCCGGTTTCCCCCACAGTCCAAACACATAGGGGAATTGATGAACTAAATTGGTCGTAGTGTATGAGTGTGTGTGTAAATGTGAGTGTGTATGGTTGTTTCTTAGTACAGGGTTGCAGCTGGAAGGGCATTCGCTGTGTAAAACATATGCTGGAATAGTTGGCGGTTCATTCCGCTGTGGCGACCTCTGATATATAAAGGGAATAAGCCAAACGAAAATAAAAAATGAAGAATTGTAAATGAAGAATATGTGTTGGAGTCCACTCAGAAACTCTCATTTATTCACCTTCATATCCTTTCAAAAGCATTTGACTTTTATGCATAACATAACAAATGAAGTTCAGACATGATTATATTCATTGTTAGACATTGAATATAAGTTAAAAAGACAAACAATATTGGGCGGACATAAAGCTGATTTTGCACACAACAAATGTCACAAGTCATACAGGTTTACATTTCAGAGTGGATCTCTTCAACTATGCCTGTTGCATCTTTACCAACACAGGCTTATTCTAAAAATGTAGCCCTTTATACAATTCGGGAGATCACGAATTATGTAACCAGAAGTATGTATGGATGGCTTTTCCACTGTTACCAGTTCGTTCAGTGGCTCGCCGCGTATGTTGCAGGATTTGAGATGCAGAGAGGAGTTGACCGTGACAACGGGGTTTGAGTGTGGTGAAGAACGGTTCCAGAAAGCAAGTAGGACAAATACAGAAGCCAAAAAATAAAATAAACAAGTAAATAACA
Source organism: Danio kyathit (assembly GCA_903798195.1). Lineage (NCBI taxonomy): Eukaryota > Metazoa > Chordata > Actinopteri > Cypriniformes > Danionidae > Danio > Danio kyathit. The sequence goes on from CAIGQS010000116.1 coordinate 111,434, forward strand.
GGGTGAGAATGTGGTAAAATCTGAAAACGTGGTAAAAATCAGGAGAGGGCTTTTCTTTTTCTGGATTGCTTGTTTTTAACCTGTTGGTTGGGTTTAGAGAAGTGGGTGGACGCTGGTCAATTGGTGCTTTTGAAAACACTATTGGTTGAGTTTAGGGAAGGAGGAGGGTGGGTCAGTCGACATCGGCCTCTTGTGGATTTACAGTTGAAACCAGAAGTTTACATACACTCTAAAAAAAGGAACATAACCATTTTATAAAAATGTTTAATGGTAAATCAGACTAAACGTTACTATTTTAGGTCCGTTAGGATTACCTAAATCATTTACATTTGCTAAATGCCAGAAAAATGACAGAATTTGAGATTTTTTTTATTCATTTCTAGACAGTCAAAAGTTTACACACATTTCCTTGGTATTTTTTTAGCTTTGCTTTTAAACCGTATAACTTTGGTCAAATGTTTTGGGTATCCTTGCACAAGCTTCTCACAATAGTTTGCAGAAATTCCTGCTGACAGAATTGGTGTAACTGAGTCAGATTTGTAGGCTGTCTTGCTCGCACAAGCTTTTTCAACTCTGCCCACAAATTTTCTATAGGATTGAGCTCAGGGCTTTGTGATGGCCACTCCAAAACATTCACTCTGTTGTCCTTAAAGCACATTTGAACTAATTTGGCAGTATGCTTAGGGTCATGGTCTGTTTGCAAGACCCATTTGTGGCCAAGTTTTAATTTCCTGGCTGATGTCTTGAGATGTTGCTTCAGTATTTCTACATAATGTTCTTTCTTCATGATGCCATTTATGCTGTGAAGTGGACCAGTCCCTCCTGCAGCAAAACAGCCCCACAACATGATGCTGCCGCCCCCATACTTCACAGTTGGGATGGTGTTCCTAAGCTTGTAAGCTTTCCCCTTTGTCCTCCAAATGTAACACTGGTCATTATGGCCAAACAGTTCAATCTTAGCTCCATCAGACCACAGGACATGTCTCCAAACATTAGTCTTTTTCCCAGTGTAATTCAGCAAATTGTAATCTGGCTTTTTTGTTGATTCTGGCTTGTTGATTTTCTCATGTTGTCACACAAGGAAGCAGTGTGTTTGAGGTTTTCCTTAAACACTATTCTACAGTTGTGCCTCCAATTAACTCAAATGTTGTCAATTAGCCAATCAGAAACTTCCAAAACCTTGACACCATCATCTGAGCTTTTTCAGAGGCAGAATAATCTTATTGTATGTAAACTTGACTTTCAAGAAAAGTTACAACAATTTCTCCAAAAAGATCTCTTTCATTATTCTGCTGTTAAGCAGAACAGAAACAAATGTGATGATCCTAACTTACCTAAAAGAGGAAAAGTTTAGTCACGTTAACATCTGACTTTTTATTAAATGGTTATGTGCCTTTTTATACAGTGTATGGAAACTTCTGGTTCCAACTGTATATGAGAACAGCAGGTGTGAATGACACTCGCAAGAGAAATTTGAGGTCTGAAAAAGTGTAGACAGCGGCCTCTGGTGGATTCGCCAAAACAAAAACTGCAAAAAAACATAGCTCCTGGGATGTATTTGGCGCTCTCCAGAATTGTATATAGGGGTACGTTTTCAGAATGAGCCTGGGTTGCTCTTTACCGTTAAGACAATCTAAACATTGCATTTACATTATGGAGATTGCGCTTTAAGAAACACTGCAGTAAATGTTTGGTGTTAGGTCATGTTACTTAGTTAACTGGTTACTAACTAATGGAATCTTACTGTAAAGTGTTGCTGTTTCTCCTACAGTATATCAATAAAAAAAGCGTAATAATCCAGTCTCTGAGTCTGTGTGAAAAAATCTGTCATTTTCCTGCATTCTTCCTCTTTTGTGCATACAGCCCTGCCAAATCACACACACTGCAGCACAGAGGACGAGGCGTTTCTGTCTTTTTTTAGAGTCTCTTACAGTGAAGGAGAAACTGTGGCTCAGTCTCTCCACCTCACCAATGTCACCGTGACACAGATGTGTGTGTTTGTTTGTCTGTGTGTGTGTCTGCGGTGACCGAGTCTGTTTGCTGCTGTGTCATTTGCTGTCACACTACAGTCTGACCGGCTGTTATTAATAATCTGATACTGAGCAGAGCTGAAGATTTTTATTTTACTTCACACTTTAGCATCACCTAGATGAGCTTGTGAACTTGTCATTAATTCTGTCAACCCTCCCGTTTTTCCAGGGATTCTCCTGTAATTTCAAGTTCTATCCCGCTATCATCCCGTAAAGGTATTTTCCCATATTTCTCTTGTATTTTCAGTCTTGTATTTTAAAGAGCAGATCCTCCCTATACGCAATCCATACCGCTGAACCACAAAGGTGGCCCTTTGCTCTTAAATGTGAACCTGTTCTGTGCTTTTGCTTCATTTAGACATGAAAACATGTTGAAATAAATATAAAACGGTGAGATTCCCTTTCCTTTACATTACAGGTGCCATCGCCCTTCCTGTGCAATCCTCAAAACAGTCAGTTCATCTAGAGGTGCGTGACTGCCAGACGTGCTCCATAGTGATAAATTGACGCTGTTTCCCAAACGGATTCTGTACACACGATTTGAAGTGGAGCGGAGCAGGTTTTGGGTGCGTGTTTGAACAGACATATACACATAATTAATAATAATAACATCTAAAGTAGTAGTAAATTTAAAAAGTAATTACACAAAAACGTCAGCAGCAACATGTGCCTGTGTCTCCAGCAGTGCAGCGCCACCGAAATTTGCTTTCAGATGATGTCGATCTTGGTGGGGTTTTTTTTTTTTTTTAAACAACTAATTTTGTCCTAAATGAGCATAAAAAGTTAAGAAAGCAGTCGAATGCTTTCATTATTTTCATTATTTCATTACACATTCGTTAGATGTGTGGATTCTTAAAGTGACACCTCTGTTATTTAATGTAATCAAACAAAAAATCGAAATACATGAGATTCATTTACTGCTCTTTAATCAGAATGTGTAAGTTATACAGTGAAGAAAAGGTTAATGAGATTTAATAACTTGATTCTATTTCTTTATAATAGCTATTCATTTTAATAAGCTGAGCTGTTTGTTAATTTATTTGCAGCTAAAGTACAGTTGAAGTCAGAATTATTCGGCCCCCTTTGAATTTTTTTCTTCTTTTTTAAATATTTCCCAAATGATGTTTAACAGAGCAAAGAAAATTGTGCACAGTTTGTGTGTTTTTAAGTATTTGGAGCGTTGTAAATACTAGCTCTCGCCTCCCTCGCCTTAGTAAGCTACGGTGACATAGCGCTAATAATGGGCGATATAAACGGTATGCGATATAAACGATACAAAATTGGCCTACGATAGAGATTGTAATTCTATTGCACTATCGCGATAATACATGTTTGATGACGCAATCTACCCGCGAAATTAAGAGCAACAGCAACAACAGCACTAAGCAACGCATGGCACCGAATGGCGGCGTGTCGCACAACTTGTGAGCCTCATGCATGGCATATTGTGGCTTGTCTAGTGAACATCAGTGCCTCCCACACAGATTTTACCTGGGCGGCCGATATATTATTGGGGCGGCCCGGTTCTGTGTTCGCGAGAAACTGAGAACTCTCTGCCACAGACTCGCATGCTCTGCATGCAGACCCACAGAGACGCGCTGGATACAGAACTGTTGTTCTGATTTGGGAGCAGCTTTAAGAAGAGCGCGAAGACTAAATAGACTGATCCAGCTCATTATTTGGGGTGACAATACATTCTCTTTTCCCCGGACATGTCCGAGAATCTGCTTTCGCTTTTGATATTAATTGTATTCATTTTTGGATTACTTTATTCGCAAACTTTGTCTGGTGCAGCTCAATCTCTCAGCAGCACCAACACTACAGCAGACAGAGAGAGAGAGAGAGAGAGAGAGGGAGAGAGAAAGAGCAGATCAAGACACCAGTTTTAATTTCATTAGGAGAACAAAATGTTCAAAACCAAATGCATTACCTAGGCTGCAGGTTAGAAATTTGTTTTTATTTAAAGTATCTGCAATACACAAATTTATTTGACTAATTTAATACTGGAAGTAATTTCAGTACAGTGTAAGTTCCTTAACTAAAAAGACACCAGTTTTTTTTGTTCTCTGCAACTTGGCATTTAAAAACCAAGGACTTAAAAGAAAAGCCTTTCTTTCTAAAAGGCACTACATTTAGTTTATTTATCTGCAACATTGTGTTGTTTAATTACAGTTTTGCATTTTGGACAATAAATGTTCTCAAAATGACATGCAACATTTCTTTATTTCTTAAAAAAAATAGCAGTTTGGCTTTCCTAAGGGTCTCTGTAACCTGTTCTGAAATGGTTCTATTATAATTTATATATCGCAATATATATCGTTATCGCAAGAGGCTGCAATGTATATCACAATATGGATTTTAGGCCATATCGCCCATCCCTACATAGCGCATATGAGATAAATGACGTCAGTACATAATAACCGGTTATGATTATTACTGAACCGATACCGAATTGTCCGCGTCTGCATCGCGGTGCACCGAAGAAACAATTAATTTTGACACCCCTAAATATAACCCAACAAAGCACCAAATATTTAACCCAACTGGTTGAGTTATTATTAAATAACCCAATAAAGGTTAAAAATAACCCAACAAAGCACCAAATATTTTTAACTCAACCATTGGGTTAAATAAATAACTCAACGTTATTTTTTAGAGTGTTGAGTTTATCACCAGAACTATAGAAACTAATATAAAAATAAAACGGCACAATATCGGGATCGTGTCAGTCGATACTCAGAATTTTGGTATCGAGATCGGTTCCAAAAAAATGGTATCGGTACATCTCTACTATTTAGTTATTGTATGCAGTATCGAAATGCTACAAAAGGTAAACAAGAGTTATAACTCTTACAATCATTATTTACAATTGATTACATATATTTTCAGCCACACTGACTTTCCTGTTCTGTTCAAATCAACCTGTTATACACACAAATGTGAACACACACATGCACGCAAACTGACTATTTTGTTATTTTAGGCACGGAATTTAAACAGTTTGAAATGCTAAATAAATAGATGAGTGAACTCTTACACACATGCTTTATTTACAATTGTTTACATGTCACTCCAGACACACTGATATTGGTATTCTGGGAAATAATCCTGCCTCTAAAAGCTTCAATGAGCCAAACAATCACAACGAAATGACAAGAGGCAAAATCAGGCAGAAAATCACAGCGGTGACAGGTGGAAGAGGCTCCGCACAAACGGCCAATCACGTCGCAGCTCTGATTGAATGATTGCCCAGAATGAGGCTCAGAGAGCGACAAAACCCTGCCATCAAAAACAGCTGGACGCTCTTCCTCCTGGTGGAGCTGTGTTTGATCAACAGCTCTTCTGATCCCGCTATTATTCTAGAGTACGCTAGAGAGATGGACCACAGGTGTGAAGAGCTGATTTGTGTGTGTGTGTGTGTGTGTGTGTGTGTGTGTGTGTGTGTAAGCACCTGGACCTTCTCAGCAGAGCTTTCTAAACACTCATTTCTCAAAGCACACTGCAATTACAGCACAACAGCAGGACTCACACAGAGACTAATAGGAGTGTATGAAGACATGCACACGTACACACGCATTTACTAAAATAAACACTCACTGACACACACACACACACACTCAAATATACACACTTGAACACATGCACACACTCATTGTCATACACGTGCATACAAACACACACTCAAACCCTTACACACAGGCAAACACACACAAACAGATACATAGAGTACACACACTCACTGACACACATACATGCTCATTGTCAGACATGCAAACACACACAATGACATACTAATTGCCATATACTGTATACGCACTCCAACACACACGAAGACACATACATACACAGAAACACACGTTGTCATATATATATATATATATATATACACACACACATACACACATGCAAACACACATACAGTTGAAGTCAGATTTATAGGCCCCCCTGTTTATTTTTTTTCCCAATTTCTGTTTAACTGAGAGCAGATTTCTTCAACACATTTCTAATCATAATAGTTTTAATAACTCATCTCTAATAACTGATTTATTTTATCTTTGTCATGATGACAGTAAATAATATTAGACTAGATATTCTTCAAGACACTTCTATACAGCTTAAAGTGACATTTAAAGGCTTAACTAGGTTAATTAGGGTAACTAGGCAGGTTAGGGTAATTAGGCAAGTTATTGTATAACGGTGGTTTGTTCTGTAGACTATTGAAATAAAATATAGCTTAAAGCGGCTAATAATAAAATAATAAAATTAATTTAAAACTGCTTTTATTCTAGCCGAAATAAATCAAATAAGACTTTCTCCAGAAGAAAAAATATTATCATACATACTGTGAAAATTTCCTTGCTCTGTTAAACATTATTTGGGAAATTTAAAAAAAAAAAAAATCAAAGGGGGGCGAATAATTCTGACTTCAACTGTACATATTTTTTTTAACATGCAAACATACAAACATTTGTCCACACACACACACACACTCCCTCTAAAGGAGCTGTGAGAGTACAGTAATTGGAGTTTAGTGTTGGCAGGTGGGTTTGTTTGGGCGACCTGTGTGTGTGTCTGAGGGTCTGCTCTCCATCTGAAGCAGCTGTGTTGTTATTTGATCATGCACGAAGGTGACCGCTTTCTCTCACAACCAACCATGTCGCCATAAACACGCCTGTTTGTTTTCCAGAGAACACCTGCAGGGAAACTTTTGCTCGTAAGTCAGCAACATTTACTCGGCTTCAAGCAAACACAAATATTTTATATGCAAAGAAAACACATTAGCTGCAAGTGAAGTATCTGTCTGGAGCACCCGTAGGAAACCCACGCCAACACGGGGAGAACATGCAAACTCCATACAGAAATGCCAACTGACACAGGTGGGACTCATACCAGCCTACTTTCTTGCTGTGAGGCCACAGTGCTTAACACTGAGCCACTGTGCCACCCCAAAACTGTTTATTTAAAAAATAATATATAAATAAATAATTAAGTAATTAAATAAAAATAATAAAATAAAATAAAAAAATAAAATACATTTATTAAAATAAAATAACATTTTATTAACTAAAATGAAATAATAATTATATAAAAAATAAATTAATAAAAAATAATAAAAATTTATAAAAAAAATTTATAAAAAATTTATTAATTAATTAAAAATAAATAAATACAATTTGATTTAAATAAAAAATAATTTCATTAAAAAATGAATAAAAAAAATAAAATAATAAAAATAAGAATTAAAATTTAAATAAATAAATAAATTAAAAAACAAAATAAAATGTAATAAAATAAAATAATACATTTTATTAAAAAAAATTAAATAAAAAATAATTACATTTAAAATAAATTAATTAAAAAATAATAAAATAAAAGTAAATAAAATAAAACTTTACTGGTCAAGTTGACTATTTGATATTGGTGGCCTGTTGAAAGCCTGCAATAGAAGCACACATTTCATCATGTTTTCATCCAAAATGTCTGCTTCAGGTTCATGGATGGGATTGGAAATGAGAAGGAGACTAAAACAATCCCCAGAATACACACACACACACACACACACACACACACACACTTTACAGCCACGTTACAGCCACGTGGTACCTAATTTTCTATGAATTTTATATCAGTTAACTGTGGGATCTAATTCTATCCATTTTCTCCTGCATTGATTTACTGAAATTCATAATAAAGTTGTCTCTGGAGCTGTGGCGAATCGATGAAACCCTATTAGACGCAGTGGTGATCACTGGAGAAAGAAAATTGTCATTAGTTCTTGATGAAAATGGACCTTGAAAATTGGATTAGATGTTTCACAAGTTCACAGTGCAAAAGAGGCAAACAGTTGGAGATTTCTGCCGGTAATGCACACAACTTAAGAGGGAAAAAAATTGCAAAAAAAAAATTAAGTCCAAAAAATGTATCGCATTTTTAAAAAGAAATTTCCATCAGAAAAGGTGATCTGGAAGTGACAAATATCTGTATACTTGAATATAGGTGAAGTGGCATGGTGGTTAGCACTGTGGACTCACAGGAAAAAGGTCCCTGGTCCCACTGGACAAGTTGTCATTTCTGTGTGGAGTTTGCATGTTCTCCCTGTGTTGGCGTAGGTTTACTCCGGGTGCTCCGGTTTCTTCCACAGTCAACACATGCGCTATACAGTAGGGGAATTGGGTAAGCTAAATTGACCGTAGCGTATGAGAGAGTGTGTGTGTGAATAAGTGTATTGATGTCTCTCAGTACTGGGTTGCAGCTGGAAGGGCATCCGCTGCATAAAACATATGCTGGAATAGTTGCTGGTTTAGTCCGCTGTGGCGGCCTCTGATAATTAAAGGGACTAAGCCAAAGGAAAATGAATGAATGAATGACTCCAGTCATGTCTTCCACATCTCCTCCTCCTCCTTCTGTTGTGTTTTGATGTGATTTTTAACTGTTGTAGCTGTGAAATAACTAATCATTCAGTGCAGTGATATGGAGCTGTAATGCACTCAAAACCTGCCGGAACTACTTTAGCTGTGTTTTTACCCAGACTGATCTCACAAGGGAATGCAATTCCCTAATTCAGAGTTCAGTCATTTGAAAATGTATGACTTTTAAAAGGTCCAAAACCCACCAAACCCCACCCCTAAACCCAACCGTGATTGGAGGATGAACAAATCGTACTAAATTATACAAATGAGCTACTAAATCAAAAACTTATGAACTGTAAAGAGATAGCATTGATTTATCTAAAATTATATTTTATATAATACGTATTTAAGCATGCTAACGACGAGAGAGACGTAGAGAGAGAGAGAGAGAGAGAGAGTGAGGAGAGAGAGAGAGAGACACACACACCTAGATTTTTTTTATTATAAATGACATCTTGTAAATCTACTGATTATGTTGTTTTATTACTTGTTTATCCTAAAATCTTGGTTTGTATATTGGACAAGTTTATTCTTGATCTATTATTATTTTTTGTATTGATTGGTATGAATCATATGAAGATGTTGAATAATAATATGATATATGTAATAATACGATGTATTGAATTGTTGATATTTTATTTAATTATTATGTATAAATATCTTTTTTTTCTTTCTTTTTTTTTACTACTACTATTTACTTGTGTTTACCCTGCTTTGGTTTTTTATTATTATATATGCCATGTTACTTTTTATGTACACTTAGAACTGCTTTGGCAATACAATTGTAACATTTGTCATGCCAATAAAGCAACTATTGAATTGAATTGAATGGAGAGAGAGAGAAAGAAGAGAGAGAGAGAGAGATGAGAGAGAGAGAGAGAGAGAGAGAGAGAGAGAGAGAGAGAGAGAGAGAGAGAGAGAGAGAGAGAGAGAGAGCAAACAATATAAACTAAAATAAAACTGTTGCATACATCACATGCATAAATCCCACCATGGACATTACATTTGATGCCTAGATTAAAAAAATATGGCCAAATGAGAACTTTTCTCTCAACAACTTTTCAACAAGAATAAAAAAACATGAAATCCTGCAAACAGATTAAATACAGGAACGGAGAAAAGAGCGCTCATTTATTATCCGTTGTCAGTCAGCGCCCGCTGTGTTTTTCCTGGTCATTGTGCCTTTGCCATGTGCCGTGTAAATGCAGACAATCGGATACGAGTCACTTTTAAAAGATGATCTAAGTCAGTCATCAAAACATTTTTTAGACCATTAAGATCTGCAGTGTAAATTCAGCCTTTGATGCACAAAGGAAGTCATTTTGTAAAAGTATTTCCATCATAGTTTTTGTGTTTATGACTTTATCATAATATATAATATTATATATATATAATATATATATAGATATATAATATATATATATATATTATATATATATTGTTACGACCCCTCATTAGAGCCGCAACATAAAGAGCTCAAACAACAAAAGAGTAAATATATACAACTTATTTATTCAACATAAAAACTAATAGAACAACAAAACCAAGGAAAAACAAATGTTAGGAATAATATAGAAAATAACTAACTTTAACTACACATATAAATAATGCCAAACAAAACCATAAGGCTGCAGAAATAGAGATGGTCTTGACACGAGGACGGCCAAACAGCCAAACCGACCTCCAGAAGCCAGCACATCACTCGTATTTATTTAATTTAAACTAATTGGTGAACAACAAGGCGCCCAATCAGGATCTGCCACTTCCAAACTGGAAACCTGGGGTCGTCACATATATATTATATAGACTTTTCTCTCTGCTACCCTCAGGCAGAAGGTCCGCAGCATCCGGTCACGCACAGCCGATGAAGGAAAGTTTCTTCCCTCAGACTATCAGGCTGATGAACACTTAACACACCCACACAAACTCTTCCATACCCCACACTGCACACCATCAAGATGTAGCATGCACTGCACTTCAACAAATCCATATTAAAACAATACTGTCTACGTATCGCTGTCAACATGCCAATTTTACATTGTCTTGTTTTTTTGTGAGTATGTTGTTGTATACTGCACTGTCTGTATATGCACTGTCTGTATTTTGCACTGTCTGTATTTTGCATGTGTATTTTGCACTGTCTGTATATTGCACTGTCTGTATTTTGCACTGTCTGTATTCTGCACTGTCTGTATTTTGCACTGTCTGTATTTTGCACTGTCTGTATTTTGCACTGTCTGGAGCCAGCACCTAAGCTTTTCACTCATCATAGCACACGTGCTGCTTATGATGTGACAATAAAGTGATTTGATTTGATTTGATTTGATATATACAGGTGAAGTCAGAATTATTAGCCCACCATTAATTTTTTTTTTTCTTATTTAAATATTTCACAAATGATGTTTAACAGAGCAAGGAAATTTTCACAGTATGTCTGATAATATTTTTTCTTCTGGAGAAAGTCTTATTTGTTTTATTTCAGCTAGAATAAAAGCAGTCTTAAAATTTTTTTAAAAGTCATTTTAAGGTCAATATTAGCCCATTAAGCTATTTTTTTCAATAGTATACAGAACAAACCATCATTATACAATAATTGCCTAATACCCTAACCTGCCTAGTTACCCTAATTAACCTAGTTAAGCCTTTAAATGTCACTTTAAGCTGTATAGAAGTGTCTTGAAAAATATCTAGTAAAATATTATTTACTGCCATCATGGCAAAGATAAAATAAATCAGTTATTAGAAATGAGTTGCTATAAAGTGCTATAATGCTATAACGAACGGTTGTATCTACCATATGAAAGTCCCAGCAGGTACCGTACCAGCATCAAAGCATGAATGTGATTGTCATGCTTACGCTCTGCTTTTGTGACTTTGTAATCAGTCAGACCTTGAGAAATGTAACCCACAGTGAAAAGCGGCCATTTGTCTGTACATATTTTAATTGATGTTTTGGTCTCTTTAAATCAGAGGCTTTGCAGAAGCATGTGTTTTGTGTGATTGAGTTAGGCGACTGTGTAATTAAGGCTGATTGTGGCTGAAAAGCAGAGATGTGGTTTTCATCCCTGTGTTTAGTGTTGATTTGATTATGGAAATGAGAAACGTCGTGCACTCGGTCGCACCAAAAACTGAACTGATAATATAACAGAGTTTGCTTTCTGTTTCTCAAAGATAACTTGTCCGTCACATTCCTTCGTCACGCAGAACATGTCATTGAAGGTCCTGTGCTTTAAGACTTGGACATTGTGTTTTAATAAGGGAATCTCATCAATATTCATTGAAATATTACTGCATTTCTACATCTACTAAGTGACCTGATGGTAATGTTAATATGCCTCCATCCACAGGTCACAAAACACATGCCGTGTTTCCACTGGAAATCATTTTAATTCAGATGTGTGGTATAGTTTTCAGGCTGGTCTAGTTATCCAATCACATCAGCTGTTGAGGAGAATCACATGCATATTTGATCCACATCATGGAATATACTTGGTAAATATTGCAATAATGGTTTATGCACAAATGAATTTATGGATATACACTTCCTCTGAGTTAAGCAATACATTTGCATGCACAATTTTAGAATGTATCCATCAATCTATCCATCCATCCTTGAATTTATTCCTCCCCCATGTACCCTTGCATTTTATTCATCCATAATTGAATCCATCCCTCCATACATTTATTGATCCATCCTAGTATCCATTTACCCACCCTTGCATCCATTCGTCCATCTCCATCTCTCTATTTAAATATCCATCCTTGTATTCATACACCAAAATTTACTTGCATTTATTCATCCATCAATCCTTCCATTTATTCACCCATTCTTGTATCCATCTGTTCATCTATCCATCTCTCTATCCATTAATTGATCCATCCATCCATCTATCCTTGCATTAATTCATCTATCCTTGTATCAATCCACCCATCTACCCTTGCATTTATACATGCATAACTGGATCCATCCCTCCATACATGTATTGATCCATCATAGTATCCATCCATCCTTGCATCCATCTCTCCATCTCTTTATCTATACTTGCATTTATTCATTTATCCTAGTATTCATTCACCAAAATATCCTTCCATTTATTCAACCATGCTTGCATCCATCCATTCATCTATCCATTCATCCATCCTTGCATCCATCCATTCATCCTTGCATTTATTCATCTATTCTTGTATCAATCCATCCCTCCATCTCCATATCTTTACATCAGCGAACACTATCTATCTATATCTATATATCTAACCTTGCATCCATCCTTGCATTTTTTCATCCATCCTTGCATCCATTCATCCATATCCCTATCTCTCTTTATATCCGTTCATCCACCCATCTATTCTTGCAACTATTATTTATCCATCTATATATCTAGACTTGCATCCATCCATCCATATATCCTTGGATTTATTCATCTATTTATCCATCCATCCATCCATCATCCCTGCAGCCATTATCCATCTAATCTTATGCTTATATAAATTCATCCATCATCATTTATCCATCTATATGTCTAGCCTTGCATCCATCTATACATGAATCCACCCACCTATCCTTGAAACCATCTATCCATCTCTCTGTCCATCTATCCTTGAATTTATTCATCCATTCTTGTATCCATCCATGCTTGCATGCATTCATCTATCTCCATCCTTATATAAAATCATCCATCCATCCTTGCATCTATCATTTATCCATCTATATATCTATCCTTGCATCCACCCATCAATCCATCCTTGCATCCATCTTTAAATTTACATCATCCTTGCATCCATCTATCTAAACCATCCTTGCAACCATTCATCCATACCATCCTTGCATCCACCCATCCATCCTTGCATCCATCCACCTATCTATGCATCTCCATTTCTCTATCTTTATACAAAATCATTCATCCATCTATCATTTATCCATTTAAATATCTATCCTTGCATCCATCCAATCTAGCCGTGCATCCACCCATCTAAACATCCTTGCACCCATCCATCTATACATTTATACCATCCTTGCATTCATCCATCCATCTAAACCATATATGCATCAATCCATCCATCCTTGTATTTATGCATCCATCCATCCATCATTGCATTTATGCAACCATCCTTGTATGCATCCATCCATCCATTCTTGCATCCATACATATCTCAATCTTTATATAAATTCATCCATCCATCTATCCTTGCATCCATCCATCCAGCCATCTTTCAATATTTGCATTTATTCAGCCATCCTGGTATCCATCCATTCATCCGTCCATCTTTCAATACTTGCATTTATTTATTCATCCTGGTATCCATCCATCCATCCGTCCGTCCAGCCATCCATCCATCCATTTATCCATTTATTCATCCTGGTATCCATTCATTCATTCATTCATCCATCTGTCCATCCATCAATCTTTCAATACTTGCATTTATTCATTCATCCTGGTAGCCATCTATTCATCCATCCATCCATTCATCCATTTATTCATCCTGGTATCCATTCATTCATTCATTCATCCATACATACATCCATCCACCAGTCTACTAGTACTGATTGTAATTGAGTTGTGTGTTGATGTTTTGAGTGTGCTGTCAGGAATCAGAGTCAGAAAGAGGAACCCCATGAGGTCAGTTTCCCCCATAAGTGTATATCAGACACTGAATGAGCGTGTGGAAGCGAAAGCAGTGGAGCGGATGGGATTATTATATCCCTCCACCCCCGACTCACTTCCTCTCAGTGGAAAGAAGTTGCGGTCGTAAAGCGATGATTTCCTGTATTAACTTCTTCCTGCCTTTCTTTCTTATTTTCTGGCGGCGTGTGCATCACTGCTACTTTTCACATTCACCTTCAGTGTGCTGAGAGAAACAGATAACAGCTGGGTTTTTCACACCATGCTGCCAATGTGATCAAATTAAAAATGCATGCTAACTTGTGTTGAGTCGGCGAAGCTTTTAAATGCTTCTGCATACAGAGATGCATTATAAACTATTAATAAAGGATGACAGAATATATTACGAGTGTGCAATATTTATTGGTGTTTGTTGTGTTGTTGATGTATCAGCTGACAGTCACTCCAAAAGCAAACCTGACTGTGTGATGAAGCCTGTTTAAATAGTCAGAATGAGTGTTTAATTCAAGTTATGAAATCTCTTTATTTTGTGAATCCCTTTAGAATGCGTTTTAATATCTGTAACATGATAACTTTGAGTAATATTACATAAGGAGTGCCGTTTTTTGAATATCATCATTTGAGTGCATGTGATATTGATTTTATGCAATTGACAATAGACAAGAAATTCATACTGAGTTACATATTAAATTGTCTGCTTTTGCATTCTGTAGGGCCAATGAAAATAGTTCAAACTGAATTAATCTGACAGTAATTGTGAAACAAACATCACTTCTTTCTATACACATACACTTATTTAACAACATACTTTACATGCCAATTTGCACATAACAGCTGCACATATAACGTTGTATAGTAATTTACCTGTACATACACAAGTCAATTTGTATATATGCATTCACTATTGACTTCTATTTTTAAATAGATTTATTGTCTGCCTTTTGCATTTATACATGCATAACTGGATCCATCCCTCCACACATGTATTGATCCATCATAGTATCCATCCATCCTTGCATCCATCTCTCCATCTCTTTATCTATACTTGCATTTATTCATTTATCCTAGTATTCATTCACCAAAATATCCTTCCATTTATTCAACCATGCTTGCATCCATCCATTCATCTATCCATCTCTCTATCCATTCATCTATCCATCTCTCTATCCATTCATCTATCCATTCATCTATCCATCTCTCTATCCATTCACCTATCCATCTCTCTATCCATTCATCTATCCTTGCATCCATCCATTCATCCTTGCATTTATTCATCTATTCTTGTATCAATCCATCCCTCCATCTCCATATCTTTACATCAGCGTAAACTATCTATCTATATCTATATATCTAACCTTGCATTGTTTCATCCATCCTTGCATCCATTCATCCACTTCCCTATCTCTCTTTATATCCGTTCATCCACCCATCTATTCTTGCATCTATTATATATCCATCTATTTAACTAGCCTTGCATCCATCCATCCATATATCCTTGGATTTATTCATCTATCCTTATCCATCCATCCATCCATCCCTGCAGCCATTCATCCATCTACACATCTCTATGCTTATATAAATTCTTCCATCATCATTTATCCATCTATATGTCTAGCCTTGCATCCATCTATACATGAATCCACCCACCTATCCTTGAAACCATCTATCCATCTCTCTGTCCATCCATCCTTGGATTTATTCATCCATTCTTGTATCCATCCATGCTTGCATGCATTCATCTATCTCCATACTTATATAAAATCATCCATCCATCCTTGCATCTATCATTTATCCATCTATATATCTATTCTTGCATCCACCCATCAATCCATCCTTGCATCCATCTTTAAATTTACATCATCCTTGCATCCATCTATCTAAACCATCCTTGCAACCACTCATCCATACCATCCTTGCATCCACCCATCCATCCTTGCATCCATCCACCTATCTACGCATCTCCATTTCTCTATCTTTATATAAATCATTCATATTTATTATCTGCCTTTTGTCCTGTCTCTGTCATTCTGTTGCACTGTAGAAGCTTCTGTCACGAAAACAAATTCCTCCTATGTGTGAACTATAGGGATACAACGATTATAGATTATGGTTGTACGATTATAGCCTAAGGAATAATCACGATTATCACAATTATTATGCATTCATTAATTTCAAAACACCACTAGTTTAGAAAATCACAGGAAAACTCCTTATTTTACAGTGTTATTTATTGCTGCTCAGTAATTAAATAATACAGCACAAAATAATAATAAAAAAACAATAGTTTATTTCTCTCTTTGTGCTTAAAAATAAGGGAAAATGTTTTTGCCACTTAAACATCAGTAATAATTTTACGCTGAAAATAAATAACAGATAAATAAATAAATTAAATTATTAAATATTATATTAAAAATTAAAAATTATTAATATATATATTATTATAAATTATTAAAATTAATACATATTATTCGTCTAATGCAGGTCGTGCTGAAATTAACTTTTTTTACGTGCTAAGCACTGGTGAAAAACTTTTCAAAAATTTAGGAGCACCATACCAAATTTAGGGGCACCCCAAAATGAATGAGCACCACTGCCATATTGTAATTAATGGACTTATTGTATTTGAAAACAACAAATTAGGACTAACAAAAACCAGAAACAACTACTCTAATTCTGTAATGACTTATTGATATTTGCACAATAATTCCTAAAAGAATGTCTAATAATTATAAAATATTAATGGTGACGATGATGACAACAATACTAACAATGAATTATATTTCTCATCATCATGCTGAGGCGATGCAGTGGCGCAGTAGGTAGTGCTGTTGCCTCACAGCAAGAAGGTCGCTGGTTTCGAGCCTCGGCTGGGTCAGTTGGTGTTTCTGTGTGGAGTTTGCATTTCTCCCTGCATTCGCGTGGGTTTCCTCCGGGGTGCTACTGGTTTCCCCCACAGTCCAAGACATGCAGTAACAGGTGAATGTGGCTAGGCTAAATTGTCCGTAGTGTATGAGTGTGAATGAGTGTGTGTACGGATGTTTCCCAGGGATGGGTTGAAGCTTGAAGGGCATTCGCTGAGTAAAACATGCTGGATAAGTTGGTGGTTCAATCCGCTGTGGCGACCACAGATTAATAAAGGGACTAAGCCAAAAAGAAAATGAATGAATGAATTATCATGCTGTATTGAATGTGCTCGAGTGTGAGTTATCTGCTATAAAAACTCCTACTGTTACATTATGAAAAATAAATCTATGATTTGCATAAAAAAATTAAGCATCTCAGTAAGAAATATAGATTTTGCGCTATTGTTTTATATGTATGTCAATTTAAATGTCTGCTACAAAACATAAATGTGAGACTTGAATAAATCATTCAAAGCAAAGCAGTCATCAGTAGCTAAATAGAAAAATAAAAGAAAGAACGGACAAAAGAAAGGAAGAAAAATCTCCTTTCTATAACAACATTTTTCTGTGTTGTGGAAAGCTGCAGGTGAGTCAGCCGACCCAATATATGAGCAGAGCAGAGCAGGATTCTCGAGATGACCACCTGCGCAATACTGTTCTTTGTCATGAGCTGCAGTATCAGTTTAAACTTATTAAAGTCAAGCTTCTTTGGCGATGGTGTAGTGTTAGATTTTACATTAAGTGCACGTTTGCACTGAACACGCAGTGAATGCAACACATCGAGATTCGGGCTATAAACAGCTGATCCACCGAGTCTTTCACCACTCTCTCTGAAAACCCTCGAATGATCCTGGCTGGCGAATCAACATTCATCAATGATCGCTCTAATCGGCCCCATTATTAGTAGCTTTAGGTGGGTTTGCAAACCTGGTTACTTTTCACTGTGTCTTCCTAAAACTTTAGCCGTTCAGCCTCAACTAGGTGCGCCTGGAAAGCGTGAGCTCGAATGAACTTGCCTTAGTTATACCCTCAGCCATAGTTAATCCCGTGTGCGTGGTCTCGGTGTACAAGCTTGGAGCACACATTTGGCATAACTTTGTTCAGTTGCAGCAGTTTTGCTCTGTGCAGAAACGCGGTGTTGAAAAGTCTTTATGATAAACGGTGACGAATTAAAGCGCGGTTAATAGTGAAACCAGTTAATTGTTGCATCGCTAGTGTGAACATACCTGGCAATAAAGCTCTTTCTGACTCTGTTTTGATTCAATGGTCCATTCATAGACTTGAATCAGCAGTTTTGAACGAATCATTTGAATGAGAGATTTAGTAAATCACTCTTTAGGTCAGGCATTTTTAATGTCACATTTATTTAACAGGCCTAAAATCCAGTCCAAGACCAGCACAAAAACATGCTCAAAAAAAGCTTTTTTGTTGTTGTTGCTGTTGTTAATATCACACAAATCTCAACTGCATGTATGGAAAAAAAACTGGACAACACTTTAGTTTGAGTACCAATTTTCACTATTAACTAGGGGTTTAGTACCTGCCTATTATTTTTTATTAGTGTTTAACAAGACCATACATTAGTTGTATATAATATAAGATAGGAAAAATTACAGACGGTCTTAGTTTTCTTATTTTCCCACTATCCCCACCAAATAAAATAAAAACAATTTATTTATTAAAAACAAACATCCTCTGAGATAAAAAATAAATAATAATGTGGATAAAAATTAAAAATTAAAAAAAAAATACTCATATATTTATACATTATAATATATATTTATACATTATTATACGTGTGTATTTTTTTTTAACTACATTATTATTTATTTTTTAACTCAGAGGATGTTTGTTTTTAATTAATAAATTGTATTTATATATATATATATATAATAAATATAATATATATATATATATATATAAAATATAATAATAATAATAAATAATAATAATAATAATAATAATAATAATAATAATAATAATAATAATAATAATAATAACTGAGCAAGTACAATAAAATAGTAAAAAACTAAATACATTTTAAAAATTAAAAGTTAAGGAGTCAAAGTTTCTTCTTTCTAGGTCTATTATTAAAATATTTTAGAGATTTATTAATACTTTATAAAGTACATACTCAAAAACCATCTTATTCTAAATCCTTAATATAAGCTTAATCCTAATATACTATTAATATATTAATATATAATATAATATTAATCCTTAACTATTAATAAACCTTTAAAAGGTTCTTAAAACACCTTTTTAATACAATAAGTTTGTGTTTAAACAGCTTTTTTAGTCTTTGGTTAAATCTATAGTTGGTAGCTGATTTTATTTTGTCTTATTTATGTTTTCTGTAGTACTTTGAGATTTTGCTTAAAATGCAAAGTGCTTTATAAAAAAATTTATTATTATTTGTATTATTTTTATTATTATTACTTCTCATTATAATACTACTACTACTACTACCACTAATAATAATAATGATGAAGAAATAATAATAATAATAATAATAATAATAATAATAATAATAAAATAATAAAGAAATAATAATAATAATAATAATACCTTACATTTATATAGCACTTTTCTGGACACTCAAATCTCTAATATTATTATTATTATTATTATTATTATTATTATTATTATTATTATTATTATTATTATTATTAAGCAGATTATGAATTTATTGAGCTAAAATAAAATCACAGTTAATGGTTTGTTAATAGTCAGAAATGTACCATAAAACAAAGTGTGACCAAAAAATGATGTGAAAATATAAGCACTGTGGTTCAGTCTGCTTAAATACATTTTAAAGCAGCAGTTCAGAAGCCGAATGCTGTAAGTCTGCATCTTCTCAGTCGGGGTGCAAATCTTTCAGCAAAAAAAATATATAAATACATAAAAAATGAAGTGACATCCGCTGATGCAAAACAACACACTGCCATTGATGAAACACCGACACACACCTGTGACTCCATTAGCACTGGATGAAGAGCCTCTAAATGACACATTCATCACACTTACTCATGCCACAATAATAAATAATTACCATCATATTTCTATCCTGATTTACAGCAGACAGGCACACAAATGTATTTCAGTGTAAGAATAGCACACATCTGGCATATTTAGAACAATAATAATGTGATGACTCCATTTAAGGCCCTAAAATACTCATAAAGGCCCAATCCCAATTATATTTTTGAGTGGGGTCCTGACAAAACTCAGTTTGAAGGGGAATCTAGCACTTCCTCTTAGCCCTACGTCTTCAAGCTAAAGAGAAGTGGGACACCCCTACCCCTTCACATGAACACAGGGGTAGGGGGAAGGGCTAAGGGGTTGAATTGGGATTGGGCCTAACTCTTTCCATGCCATTGTCGAGATATCTCATCAATAACAAATGCATTAAATGTCTAATTTTCTGTATTATTTGTAATTGAAGTAATAAAATCAAGTATTTCAGAGAAAAACTGAGTGTAATATCTGCATTCATTATGCATTTTATGGCCATCTTTGTCATTTTGATTTGATTCAGACACTAAAAATGGATCTCATCAGCATGTAAACCTATACACAAATAAAACCTAAAGAAGAGAAAAGATGAAGATGTATGTAAGCTGGCTACAATTAATATTGTATAATATATTATTTCATGTTTTATCAGTTTATTCAGTTATTTTGTAAGCAATTCATAGCAAATTATTGTCATTAAATCATTTCATTTTTCTAGTATTCTGTATATTATATTTAACACTTAATTGCTCCATGTTGCAGTACAATGTATTATCGTTACGCTCTCCCACATGTTTAGCTAATAATACTGCCCTTATTTCTGTTTTGGGTATAAGTTTTCCACATTTGTTTATGTTACAGCCTTATTCCAAAATGGATTAAATTGATTTATTTCCTCAACATTTTACACACAATCCCCCATAATGACAATGTGAACAAAGAGTTTTTGAAATTGTTGCAAATTTATTAAAAATAAAAAAGCTAAGAAATCAGATGTCCATCAGTATTCACAGCCTTTGGTGTGAAGCTCTAAACTGCTCTAAACTTAAAGGGCACCTATTTTACCCCTTTTTTAAGCTGTAATATTAATATTATGGTTCTTCTGAGTGTGCCAGTTTAGGTTCAGTTCAAAAATTCAGATTTTTTTATTTTGATGTGTTAAAAAGTGTCATGTTGGGGGTGTGTACACAGTTCGCCGTTTTAGGGCGTGTTGCTTCACATGAAAATTAGTTTCGACTTCCCGCCCAACTTAACAAGGGGGCGGAGCCAAGAGCTCCCCCGCTGTGTATGGCTACAGACAGGCAGACAGAGAGAAGCAACATGAGTGAGAGGACCAGCATTCAGCTGTACATGTACGACTCGGACACAGACCAAGCAGAGACTACACAATCATTTGTGTCTTTGTATAGTTTTACAGCCAACTGTGTGCTAATTTAAAGCTCCGAGCTTGTAGCCTACACAGAGACTAATAACCAAGCACACTGAATTAACTTTGACTGAAGGGCATCACACAGCGGATGCACCACAGCACAGTGCGCACATGACAGTTGAAAGTATCGCACACTTGCGGCTCCGGTGTGTGTCACCTGATAGAAACTTATGTTTAGATTTCAGAAATGCATGCCGCTGCGTGGCGCGACGCTGCGTGGCGCGACGCTGCGTGTCGCCGAGCAGCGCTTCTGGTGTACGACCTGCTTGAGGCTATAACTAAAGGGCGTCATACACCGGATGCACCGCTCAGAGCCACGACACGGCATACCAGACGTGCACATTCGCATGTTATTTAAAATGAAACTATTCAGATAACGCTCTGTGGAGCGGAAGAAATATGGACGACCTAGGCAGCAGAATAGTGAGCGAACCCCCCAGTCCTCACTTTTATCCGCGACACCCACCCCCTCCCTCCCGGTCCTCACTTTCATCCGCGACACCGCGAAATGCATGGCGCTGCGTGTCGTTAGTTCGTTATTTCCAATGGAGGGACGCGCACGTGAGGCAATGCGCTCACACTTTCCAGCTGCACCTAGTTAAGATGACAGGGAGCTTCTGTGACCGCGGGAAATGCAAACCGCTGAAGTTTAAGGAAGACGCAATGAAAAGTACACATGTATGCAAACACTGGCGCGGAGGAGAGCGATAACGTGGTGAATGCTGAGCCAAATAACCCTTACATCTAAAATAGAGCAAGGGTGTTTCTTTGGTGACGTCGCTTCGACTCACACGCTGAAAATGGCGGACGTGAAACAACATGCTGAGGATATGGTAATGCGCACCTGTCAATCAATATTGGTGGGCGGGGGGACCGCACTCCTACGTCAATTTGCGGTCGATCTCAAAGCCGCTCCAATTGGTCCACCGTTTTTATGTTGTTAAATTGAAAAAAAAGGACTGGGTGTGTTTATATCACCTCAATCACTACAGTTAGAAAGAAAGATAAAAGAATAAACATTGCATATGTATTTGCACAGCATTCTTTGCTCATATTTATCAAGGGTGCCAATACTTTCACCCATGACTGTATGTGTGTTTTTTTCCTCCATGAAATATGTAAAGTGCAGTGCAGTAAGAAATTTACAGGTAGAAACAGAAGAAAGTTGAAACATGAGGAAAATACCATTTAAAACAGTATATGTACAGTATGTGTGAGTGGTTTACTAATCAGAAGGTAACTACTTGATTAACTTATGCTACTGTATGCTCTCTGGCCTGAAAAAAATGACACATCCTAAAACAAAGAACGAGGAAGAACTCGCTGTAAAGCTGATAAAGGCTCTTGGTTTCTGATGGATGAAATTAGACTGCAGCTGAAGCAATGAAGGAATTTAATGCTGAGCAAATCCTCAAGACTAAAAGAGACATGAATTTCACCCTCTATTCAGCCCAGTGTCTGTCCTCATATGACTGATAGTTCCCTCAATCAATACTGATGAGCCAAATGCAGCTCTTTTTATTTAGAAACCCTCTCTAAATGAAGGACAGCCTTCATTACAGACTCGTGAATGATCTTGAGATGATCTGAGGACACTTCCGCCTACATGCCATTATTGGTCAGAAATAAATGAAGCACATGAGGACTGGATGTGGGTGTGAGAGAGAATGGAGAGATCACATATAAACAGAGTTCACACGAGATATGGAGCTCTGAAGAACTGTTTTATTGTGTGAGTCAAGGACATCTGAAGTAATGCTGCTCAGACATTATAATTCATGTAAAAACACGTAACAAAAAAAATGTGCTGATGGCTTTTTATTTGCATTTTTAAATGAACTGTTATGTACTATTTTTATCTTCTGTAGGTTATGGAAAAATATGGTAATAATAGTTTAATAAATTGTATTAGATTTTTGAAAAATCACCAAGAGACCACTTATTGTGACCCCCTGATTGTGATATAAATAATAATATTTATATATTTTTATTTATTCTTACATAAAAATGAGTTTCTAAATATTTTAAAGTTCAGTAATAATAGCTATATTTATTGATTTTATTTAATAAAAATTCTACTACTACTACTAATACTATTAATATTAATAATAATAAATTATATTATTGCATAATATATTATAGAACACTACTACTACACATAATAATAATAATAATAATAATAATAATAATAATAATAATAATAATAATAATAATAATAATAACTTTATTATTTATTTATTTATTTATTTATTTATTTATTATTATTATTAATATTATGTGTGGTAGTAGTGTTCTATAATATATTATGCAATAATATTTTGCTATATAATTTATTATTGTTGTTGTTGGTTGTTGTTGTTGTTGTTGTTGTTAATAATAATAATAACTATTATTGTTATTATTATTGTTATTATTATTATTATTATTATTATTATTATTATTATTTACATAATATAAGAATATTATATAATATAATAATAAAAAAATAATAAATTATATTACAAAATATTATTGCATGATATTATATAATACTACTTCTACTACTACTACTACTAATAATAATAATAATAATAATAATAATACTATTATTTATTAACTGATTAATTATTATCAGTAGTAGTAGTAATAGTGTTATATAATATATTAACAATAATATTTTGTAATATAATTTATTATTATTTTTATTGTTGTTTTGTTAATAATAATAATAATAATAATAATAATATGATTACTATTATTATATTCATTAATACTAACAACAAAAACAATTATTAGTATTATTATTGATATAGACATAATATAAGAATAGTATATAATAATAACAATAATAATAGTAATATTAGAAATAATAATAAAATAATAAATTATTCATATTACAATATTATTATTATTATTTTTATTTTTATTATTATTATTATTATTATTATTATTATTATTCATTTTTAATGCATGTACAGTTGTTTCATTGCCAGTAAAACATATTTATGGCCAGTCTATTTTAGTATTACACCCGCCACTGGCAGCTTTGAATAAATGATGGCCATATATCTTTTTATCTGTATCTTTCTATCTCCATGTGGTCAGAATTATTGGCACCCTTGGTAAATATGAGTAAATAAGGCTGTGAAAATAAATATGCTTTGTTTAAACTATTGCTTTATCGCTCACTCAAAAATGCAACAAATATATCACCTTTCTGAAACCTCCATTCAGCCAGATCTCCAGCTCTGAGCCTCTTTAATGCCAGATCTGCTTTTCACAAACAGAATCTCTCCAGATCCTTCAGTTTCCACATATTTCATTCATTTTCCTCAAGCTTAGTCCCTCATTTATCAGAGGTCACCACAGCGGAATGAACCGCCAACTAATCCAGCATATGTTTTACGCAGCAGCTGCCCTTCCAGCCGCAATCCAGTATTGGGAAACATGCATACACACTCATTCAGACACACACTCATACACTATGGACAATTTAGTTCATCAATTCCCCTATAGTGCATGTGTTTGGACTGTGGGGGAAACCGGAGCACCCGGAGGAAACCCACGCCAACACGGGGAGAACATGCAAACTCCACACAGCCGAGACTCGAACCAGTGACCATCTTGCTGTGAGGCCACAGTGCTAACCACTGAGTCAGCATGCCACAGTCATGTTATTTCAGTTTTTTTCACTTACATATTTTTGTTTCTTAAAGAAAGATAAAAAGCATGAACATAGCATATTTATTTGCAGCCTTCTTTCCTCATATTTATCAAGGGTGCCAATAGACGAATTACCATGTTTGTAAACATTCAGGATGCGCGCGCAGGGAGGTGGCAGAAAAAAACCAGGAGCGCTAGCATTTACAGCGAGGGAATGACATCCGATGCGGTACAGAGTTTATTGTTGTCTTAGAAATACGTTATATTGCTTACATATTATATATATTATTTACATAATGCTTTCAGTGTATTATAACAGCTCGTCACCCAGTGATAAGCACAGTGATTCGGCAAAATTAACGTTAAAGTGAGCGGCGTTCGTCTGACAGGTCCATTTGCGATAGCACCCTCCCAATGGATATTGGATAAGACGAAATGACCAAGCATCCAGCCCCAAATATACAATCTCATTGAAGCTCCAAGGGATTTTACAAGAGAGAAGTTAAAGGTCTACAAGTGTTTGGATTGTGTTCTGTGTGGTCATGTGCAAGAAATAATGCTCCATGAATACCAGATTCAAAACTCTGTAGTGCTAAAAACCGAGGATCTGCCGAGCCAAAGACAAGGAAAGAAGACGGGACTATACAAGGCCTGGGTAATCATCAACAAGCAAAACAACTGCATTCTGACAGCGACCTGCACCTGTACGGCAGGCTATGTGAACTTACACATAAGTTGGTTTTATATTCGCACATTCGGACTTTCCCCTTAATAATATAATTTCATAAAAGTATTATTTGCAAACTCTAAATAGCGAAATCATATTAGCAGCCAATGACTATCAACATTGTTCACAGTCAAATAAACAGTGTTCATGTTGTTTTCAAGTCACACTTGCATGTTATTTCAGGCCGAATACTCAAAGTGCCGTGGTAAACAATATAGGGAGTGTGTCACAAGTTGTCACTGAATGAATGTGTGAATATAAAACCAACTTTACCTTAATAACTTACACTTTCACGTTTCATTCTTAGCATTCAGGGTCCGCAGTTTAATTAACTACATGTAACTGTGTAAGAATGGTATTTTGACCACAGCGGTCGAACTGTAGTTCTGCCGAGCGACTAAAAAGTTATCAGCATGATGGTAAAAAACTGTACATTTCTAGTCAAACCATTCTTCTGCAATCTTATACCAAAAACGGAAATAAGGGCAGTATTAATAGCTATAAATGTGGGAGAGCGTTGATATTATGTGATTGTATTTTATTGCAATATGGAGCAATTAAATGTTGATGTTAAATCAAAAGTAATCCACAAATACTTGAAAATGAAATGATTTAATGACAATAATTCTCTATGATTACAACTGAATTAGTTACAAATAACTGTATACAATGATAAAATATGAAATGATAAAAAGATATAATATTAATTGTACCCAGCTTAAATGTAAATTTAAAGTTACCAGAGAGAGAGGGAGAGACAGGGGGAGGGAGAGAGCCAGAGAAGATAACCTCCAGAGAAGGAGGAGCAGAGCTCAGGAAAGCGCAGAGAAGAAAAGAGAGACCGAGCAAAGTTTACCAGCTATTTTGTACCTTTCTTGACCATGTGACTAAACCCAAATACTGAGACATTCAAACTGACCAATCAACATGTGACCACATCGTAAAACCCCCAAAGTCCACACACCAGGCCCTGATCTTATCAGTATCTGCCTTTGGAGTCAGCATGGACCTTTTTTTGGTGAAAAAGACATGTTTTGCCATATAAACAAATGCATAGGATAATTTAGACTCTTACAACTGTTTTTGCTGAAATCATTGCTGCAATCAAAAACGAGTAATGTGTATGATTCAGCATAGCGTGAACTTACTTGATATGAAATGAGAACTGCAGAGTCCAGCATTTTTAATTAGGTCGTCACTTCATTCAGCTCCCTTTTAGCCAAAGACGTCTGCACTTGCAATGCAATCTCACGGCAATTCGCAACTTTTTGATTTGGTGGCTAATTTGTACGATCTAATTCGTACAAATTAGTAAAATTTGCTCATCACCCAATGACGGTTAGGGTTAGGGGCGGGGTTGGGTGCCACACAAGTGTGCCGCACGCCTGCTTTTGAGTGAAGGTCTCGGCCGTTAGATCGCCCCCTGGGGGCTGGCTGCAGTACAAGTCATAAAGCCTGCCTCCTCCGTGTTAATGAAGGAGACATGAGACCAAATAAAAACATTAATTACACTTGCAATAAAATGTCCCAAAAGATGGTTCTGGTCAGTTAAGGCTCTGGTTATCGTGCTGATACAGGTGCAGATCTTCATTTTTGTAAAGAGTATGTTTTGAGCAGTAATTTAATGCTGGGCGTGTCATCGTGATTGACAGCTGTGATTGACAGTTTCTCAAAGCAGACGTCTGAGCTTCAGCAGGAGACTGAAGTGTTATTATTCCATTTCTGTGTTATTTTACCATGATAAAACTTGTTGTTCAGCAGTAAACTATAGTTTCTGACATACAGGATCTGGTGGAACACTGTTTATTCAGTAAGGCCAGGGCTTTATCAGTTTGTTGATACACGCCCTACACCCAGATAACAAAATACACTCGGGCCAGTTCCGGCTACACTCTCGCCTGCCGGAGACTTACCCCTCGGCCCAACTCCATCTGCCGTACCTACTCGCGCACATTACTCGCGGGCCCATCCGGCTCGGATGCGGCAGCGTCGGCTCGCTAACGGCCGCCGCATCTGGCCCGATTGACTCGGGCAGTGAGTCCATAGGCATCCGGTCAGATCCGGCGGCCGTTAGCGAGCCGACGCTGCCGCATCCGAGGCGGATCGGCCCGCGAGTAATGTGCGCTGCGGCCTGGAGCTGGCGCGATTAAATCTTCATTATATGAACCTCACCTTTGTTATCGTTATTACAACCATTTGTTTTGATAAAACAGCAAACCAGGCTCCTATGTAAGCGCAAAGTGTACATTAGCGAGCCTTTGTTATAGTGCAGACACCGGCGGTCAAGAGAGAAGTTCGGTGGGCGTGATTGATTTGATGTACAAGCGTTTGGTTGGAAGTTGGATTCCGCAGCTCCTCCTCTGGCTCCATCAGGCAGTCCTTCTGCGCATGCCCAGGCTCCAATTTCAGCAGTCTTTTGCGACAGTTCGTGCCCGTCACGAGTCTTTTCCCCTTCACAGCGTTTAATGGAAAATGGTGCTGTTGCGTCGTCCATATTTTATACAGTCATTGGTGCCACACCTCCTTTTTAAAATCGTACATTTTCGTACGACTGAATTAGCCACTAAACTGACTAACGTAAAATACTTACGTTTCCTCTTGAGATCAGGCTGGCAGTTGGCATTAAAAGCAGTGTGGTGTATAGTAAAAGTTAAGTTTTCTATTTTTGGACATCCTACCGCACGACACGACATGTTTGCTATTGCAGCCGGTCTTTTTTTGCAACCGGGAACCTGTGTGACGTCAAGTGTGACGTAGGTTGGTAATTCATCTATACTTTCACCCATGACTGTATGTGTTTTTCCTCCATGATAAATGTAAAGTGCACTGCAGTAAAGCAAAAATGGCAGAAAGAGAAAGAGAAATGAGGTGTTTAAACATCTGCATCTTCTCACTAAAGCATCCCACATAATTCAGTCACACTTTTACCACATTTACCAGCGTTTCTCAAATATTTCTCATTTATACCACTGCTTTCCTGCGTGAGAATGATTTATAAAAGCCGGTAACAGCACACAAACTAATAGAGGAAACATCAGTGTGAGAGATATTTCCTTGCTCCTGCTAAATTTTGATTTCTCATTTACAGTACAGACTCACATTATAGAGTATATACTGTACTGTGCTTATTAGTGGTAACAGCCTTAAGAAAGCAATAGATCTGTGCACTCTGTATATTTCTCTTTAGTGGCACATTGATGCTGCTAAAACTGTGTTTAATGACAGAAGTGCTGCCATAATGTAATGGCGAGGCTGCTAAGTGCTAGAGTTTATTCACAGGCCTTCAGAGAACAGCTATAGAGGCTCTTAATGAAGGCTCATATCAGAGACAGATTCACACATGCAGAACAGACACTAATCGTACATCAGATCTTTGTTTTATGAAGTACAGTACTGAAGCGCACTACCATATGCATGGAGATCCAGAAATGAGCAGATTTCCATATTTTGTGATGCATGTTTTTATTTATTTCTGCTTTTGAATTGCATTATGGGATCTTGATCTTTCTTTTAACAACTTTTCAAGAGTTTGCCCTTAGCTGATGATTGATTATGAAGCATGTTTGGCATGCTGTCCCGGGAGAGAGCCCTGAGCTTGTGAGATCCTCGAGCCTGGGGCTCCCTCCCGTTGCAGGGCGAGAGGGGAGTTTGAGCTCAGGTGGATCTCGAGAACTCCCTGCTTGATAATAGTAAATGTAGATTATAAATAGCTATGGAGAGTGTATGCTGAATTCAACGCTTGTCTATGATGTCAATTTAGTTTTGTCAATTTACTTCGGTTACATGTTTTTGGTCTGTGGGAGGAAACCGGAGAGCCCGGGGAAAACCCATGCAAACAAGGGAAGAACGTGCAAACTCCACATAGAAATGGCGACTTGGCTAGGTAAGATCTGAGCCGGTGACATTCTTGCTGTGAGGCAATTATGCTAACCATTGGGCGTCCGTGCTGCCCTTACAAGGAAAGGGGGAGTAGGGGTGGAAGGAGGGATTCTTCAAGATGAAGATGGCTAAGGTAAGATACTCTGGTTATTTATAGTGAATTAGGAATCGTCTGATTGGTGAATCGTGCGTTAGCTAATGAGGACCAGCTGCTATCAATCATAAGTGCGTGCTCCTCTCGAAATTAGTTTATAAATAAACTTCACTTAACCTTGAAAAGTTGCAAAAAGTGACTTTTATTAATAGTTTAAAGCAGGGCTGGGCAATACATTTTTCCAAGAGGCCACATTAGACTCTGCAGCGGTTTTAGAGATCATTTGTTTTCAAAAAAAAATTTTTTAAATCTGTGAAACTATTCAATAAACATTCATTAAAAACTCTAAAGTTTACACAAACTTTTACACAAGAAGTATTTTAAAGGGCACCTAGGATGAAAATCATCTTTTGTAAGCTGTTTGGACAGAACAGTGTGTAGTATAGTGTGTCCACAGTCATATAGGTGTGATAGAAACACAATAAACCTCTTTCTTTTTAATTTCCTGATGTAAAATAGGATCCAAATCCCTCCCATTTTGAGGCCGACCGCAACGTGAGGTAGGAGCATACCTGCCAACACTCCCGTTTTTCCCGGAAGTCTCCCGTATTTCAGACCAGTCTCCCGTATTGTTCTGTCTCCCGGTAAACTCCCGGAATTCCCCCGCCCCCCGCTCCTCAGCATTTTGGAACAGTCCGGGCTGAAACTTGGTGCTTGTGCTCTTCCGGTCGCGCGCTACAGTTCGCGCGCCCCCATCTCCCTAAACCCCTCACCCCTCCCCGCTCCCCGCTCTTCAGTTTGCCCCAGTGTTGCCAACTTAGCAACAAATTTTTAAAAAAGCGACTAGCGACAAATCTAGCGACTTTTTTGTGTGTTACTGGCGATTTTTATAGACTGTCGGTTGTCCATTACTGTACCGTCTCTACTCTTCTCAACGAGCTGCGGGTGATGCCTGAGAGCAGAGCACCTCTCTGCGTACCGACGGCAAATGACTTAGAACAGGTGGCAGTGTGAAGGTATTTCCCTTGTACAGTCAACCCGATCTGCTTCTCCTTTATTTTAACAATTTAATTTGACCGTTTGTTTTGAGTGAAAGTTTCAGAACTTGTCTGAGTATATTACGTCTGAGACATTACAGCAAATTTCCTACTCATCTATAATGATATACTGTATTCAAACAGCAATACATTTAGTTAAATTGACAAGCTTACATAAAGCGTAGTGCAAATATAAAATACCCCATTTATTTACTATAGGCTGTTAAACAGACAGAAATGTTAAACAAACAGAAACAGAAAACGCGATGACGACAGTAATATGCAAATTAGCGTATGAGTCTCCCGGAATTTACGAACCAAATGTTGGCAGGTATGGGTAGGAGTGCAGTTTCCCCGCCCACCGGGGAAAAAAGAAAGACAAAGAAAGGAAGAAAGACAAACAACATGATTGTATGTTCATGTTGTTTTTTAATTATCATGCACTTTCATCTGTCTAGCTGTACAGTGTTTATATTTAAAACCAGCAGGCAGTGAGTTATTATGCAAATGCATAACGTTGGAAATGTTGGCATTATTAAATGTAAAAGATTTCCTTATTATGGGTATTTTTTTTATTTTTCAGTCACATAAAGTTGAAGTCAGAATTATTAGCCCCCCTGTTTATTTTTTCCCCAATTTCTGTTTAACAGAGAGAAGATTTTTCAACACATTTCTAATCCTAATAGTTTTAATAACTCATCTCTAATAACTGATTTATTTTCTCTTTGTCATGATGACAGTAAATAATATTAGACTAGATATTCTTCAAGACACTTCTATACAGCTTAAAGTGACATTTAAAGGCTTAACTAGGTTAATTAGGTTAACTAGGCAGGTTAGGGGAATTAGGCAAGTTATTGTATAACGATGGTTTGTTCTGTAGACTAAAGAAAACAAATTTAGCATAAAAGGGCTAATAATATTGACCATGAAATGGATTTAAAAAAATTAAAAACTGCTTTTATTCTAGTCGAAATAAAACAAATAAGACTTTCTCCAGAAGAAAAAATATTATCAGACATACCGTGAAAATGTCCTTGCTCTGTTAAACATAATTTGGGAAATATTTAAAATAGAAAAAAAATTCAAAGGGGGGCGAATAATTCTGACTTCAACTGTATATCGTGATATATCATTGATGAAATTTCTTTCAATATATTGAATATCAAAGATATCGCGAATCGTGATATTATCATTATCATGGGCCACATATCACCACAGAATTGAATCGGGAGTTACCTGTATCGTCCCACCCCTAGGCCGCAGGTGGCCCAGGAGCCATAAAATGCCCAGATCTGGTTTAAAGTCATATTGTCTGGGTTGGTTTTGTATATTACGCTACAAACACCTTGTAATAAACTGCCAGTGCATTTTCTGCTATTTTACAAACTTAATTCTCTAGATATTATTATTTTGTATATATTATAATATCTCAAGCTACTAAATGTCAATAAAAGTCACTGTAGAGTTGAATTTTCAACATCAAAAGTGGACAGAGCAGAGATCAACATCCCATAATGCAACTC
Organism: Danio kyathit; assembly: GCA_903798195.1. Taxonomy (NCBI): domain Eukaryota; kingdom Metazoa; phylum Chordata; class Actinopteri; order Cypriniformes; family Danionidae; genus Danio; species Danio kyathit. The sequence goes on from CAIGQS010000116.1 coordinate 143,747, forward strand.
ACAATTGGAAGCACAGAAATTGGTAATCAACAGATATTTTTACAGTGTAAAATACTCCCGCATCTTCTTGCTCCTTTATTATTGTTTTGTATGTATTATTTTGTCATCTATCTTGTTTCTGTGTTTATGTATGCTTTATAAGTAAATAAATTAAATAAATAGAACAAAAAAGTTATTTAAGTGAATTCTTCACAGTATCAATCGACTATGAGCTCATTCTTACAACTAATACAAACACAGAAGTGATGCAGTCAAGAGCAGTCTGTGTGTGTGTGTGTGTGTGTGTGTGTGTGTGTGTGTGTGTGTGTGTGTGTGTGTGTGTGTGTGTGTGTGTGTGTGTGTGTGTGTGCATGTTGCATTAGTGATCACATGCTTTCTTGCACATGCTTCAGATATACATCTGGACATGAGAAGAGCGTTGAGTTATTTTTAACAACCTATTAACTTAATTGAACATCATGCATGCTAGATTTACTCATTCATTCATTCATATTTCTTTATGTCTCAATAATAAGCAGTGCTGTGCTGTAATTATATTGCATTTTCACATCAACATAAAAGGCACAGTAAATAGTTGACTGACAAAAGAATTTCACATGGTTAAGACTTTTTAAAAATAAATCCTTTATTTAATGTTATATAATTTTTATATTCTAATTATTTTTATTTATTAAACAAAAAAAATAAATAAATAAATAAAATGCACTGCGTCAACAAACTTTAAAGTACTGTAAACGAAGACCAAAGAGTCCTTTTGGTTTTCTTAAGTCCAAGTGTTTTGAAGCATACTGGCAGTGCAGAATTATTAGGCAAATGAGTATTTTGAGCACATCATCCTCTTTATGCATGTTGTCTTACTCCAAGCTGTATAGGCTCGAAAGCCTACTACCAATTAAGCATATTAGGTGATGTGCATCTCTGTAATGAGAAGGGGTGTGGTCTAATGACATCAACACCCTATATCAGGTGTGCATAATTATTAGGCAACTTCCTTTCCTTTGGCAAAATGGGTCAAAAGAAGGACTTGACAGGCTCCGAAAAGTCAAAAATAGTGAGATATCTTGCAGAGGGATGCAGCACTCTTACAATTGACAAGCTTCTGAAGCGTGATCATCCAACAATCAAGCGCTTCATTCAAAATAGTCAACAGGGTCGCAAGAAGCGTCTGGAAAAACCAAGGAGCAAAATAAACTGCCCATGAACTGAGAAAAGTCAAGCGTGCAGCTGCCAAGATGCCACTTGCCACCAGTTTTGCCATATTTCAGAGCTGCAACATCACTGGAGTGCCCAAAAGCACAAGGTGTGCAATACTCAGAGACATGGCCAAGGTAAGAAAGGCTGAAAAACAACCACCACTGAACAAGACACACAAGCTGAAACGTCAAGACTGAGCCAAGAAATATCTCAAGACTGATTTTTCTAAGGTTTTATGGACTGATGAAATGAGAGAGAGTCTTGATGGGCCCGTGGCCGGATCGGTAAAGGGCAGAGAGCTCCAGTCCGACTCAGACGCCAGCAAGGTGGAGGTGGAGTACTGGTTTGGGCTGGTATCATCAAAGATGAGCTTGTGGGGCCTTTTCGGGTTGAGGATGGAGTCAAGCTCAACTCCCAGTCCTACTGCCAGTTTCTGGAAGACACCTTCAAGCAGTGGTACAGGAAGAAGTCTGCATCCTTCAAGAAAAACATGATTTTCATGCAGGACAATGCTCCATCACACGCGTCCAAGTACTCCACAGCGTGGCTGGCAAGAAAGGGTCTAAAAGAAGAAAAACTAATGACATGGCCTCCTTGTTCACCTGAACTGAACCCCATAGAGAACCTGTGGTCCATCATCAAATGTGAGATTTACAAGGAGGGAAAACAGTACACCTCTCTGAACAGTGTCTGGGAGGCTGTGGTTGCTGCTGCACACAATGTTGATGGTGAACAGATCAAAACACTGACAGAATCCATGGATGGCAGGCTTTTGAGTGTCCTTGCAAAGAAAGGTGGCTATATAACACTGATTTGTTTTAGTTTTGTTTTTGAATGTCAGAAATGTATATTTGTGAATGTTGAGATGTTATATTGGTTTCACTGGTGAAAATAAATCATTGAAATGGGGATATATTTGTTTTTTGTTAAGTTGCCTAATAATTCTGCACAGTAATAGTCACCTGCACACACAGATATCCTCCTAAAATAGCTCAAACTAAAAACAAACTAAAAACTACTTCCACAAATATTCAGCTTTGATATTAAGGAGTTTTTTGGGTTCATTGAGAACATGGTTGTTGTTCAATATTAAAATTAATCCTCAAAAATACAACTTGCCTAATAATTCTGCACTCCCTGTAGTTGGTGACTGATTCTTCAGTCTGGTCTGTGCTTCTGCTTTTAGCTCTGATAATGCAGCCGCTGATTTTCAGTCACTCTCCACTGCAGACACTGACGCCTGTTTAATATTAGTTATTAAGGCACAGCAGGAGCTCTGATGCTAATGACTGCTGAAATGCTGTGAGATCAGTAACAAAACTCAACACACTCAAACTCCAATCCAGACCTGATGGCCTTCTGTTTCACATTTAATCATAACTAGTGACATCTGAAGGAAAGCAGAGTCTAGTCCAGTCAGATGAAGAGCTTTACTAAATAGAAAGCATGTGATTTTGTGACTTACAAGAGCATACATCTATTAGCTGAATGTACGTGAACATGACCTAATGAGTACTGCCTTACAGTAGTGATGTATGATATTGCAAAACAAACAAAATAATTAAAATAATAATAATTAATGAATTAAAGATGCTTATTTGTCCCAAAGAGGATTTCATAATTTCAAATGCAGTTATTTAGCATGATAAATTAATTGTTTTTATCAATAAGTACAGCTCAAAATAATTATGTTGTTGTTGTTGTTTTTTTAACATAAATACTATATACCTGTTGAATATGGCATATTATTTTACACATATTTTGACTTGTTGTGTATATCATTTGTATTTATACTTTTATTATACATTTTATTAATTATTTTATTACATTTTCTATTATAAATCTAGAGATGTCTGAATATGCTTAACACATAAAACAAACGTTTTGTTTATTTTCAATAAACAATATTTAATTTTACTTTTTAATTATTATTATTTACATAATTGCATTTTAGCATGTAAATGTCAACTATTTAACATTAAAACATAAAAATTCAGAAATATGGCACTAATTCTTCTAGGTACATGTGTCACGATCACCAACAATGTAGCCTGTGCAGATTGCTACAACTGTGTTGAACTACAACTACCATGATGCGTTGCACCATTCAACTCCCATTACAGCTGTGAACTATCTGTGAACAAGCACAGGCGAAGATCATTCTCACTGATTAGCAAAACAATAAACACAGCACACACACACTTCTTGGCTGAGTCTTATTTTTTCTGTAGCCTTACGAAGGGTGTTCCTGGTCTTGTCCTTCCATGTTTTGATCCTTGCCTTGTTTTTTCGTTGATGTTGTTTTGCAGCCTGACCATTTGCCTGTTTTTGACTATGATCTTGGATTTTCTGTATGCTTCTGTTTGCCCGTTTTGACCATGTCTAACTAATCTATTTAATAAACTGCAGGTGGATCCTTAACTCTGTTGTCCAATGTCCTTTCATTACACATGTCTAATTACAAGCCCTATAACCATCACTTTTATTTGTCTTAAGTTACATTTTTGTTTTAACAATCAAAATGGTCAAAAATCATTTGAATACGAAGATAATGTTCCATGAAAACATTAAGTAAATGTCCTATCCTAAAATTATCAAAGCTTTTAACTTTCATTAGTAATGTGCATTCCTAAGAACTTAATTTGGACAATTTTAAAAGGTGATTTTCTTAATATTTGTACTTTTAATATTTTTATTTTTATGATTCAACATATTCAGATATTTGCATCTTGATCAATTATTGTCCAATCCTAACAAACCAAACACCAACAGAAAACATTTATTCAGCACTCAGATAATGCATACATCTCAATAATAAAGACCCTTATGTTAGGTTTTGTGGATCCAGGGTCACATTTGTGGGTTTACAAGCTCCAGATATTACTTGCTTACTACAATATCAGAAGCCAAAACTGCAGAAGTAATAAGAAATATGCAAGCTTCTATTCAAATTGACCATTCATTTATTCATTCATTTTCCTTCAGCTTAGTCCCTTATTTATCAGGGGTTGCCACAGTGGAATGAACCACCAACTATTCCAGCATATGTTTTACGCTGCGAATGCCATTCCAGCCGCAACCCAGGGCTGGGAATCACCCATACACACTCGGTCACACAAACACTCATACACTACGGGCAATTTAGTTCATCAATTCATCTATAGCGCATGTGTTTGGACTGTGGGGGAAACCGAAGCACCCGGAGGAAACCCACGCCAAAATTGGGAGAACATGCAAATGCCAACTGACCCAGTCGGGACTCGAACCTTCGACCTTCTTGCTGTGAGGCCACAGTGCTAACCACTGAGCCACCGTGTCGCCTCAAATTGACCATGTTTTCATAAGACTTTCATACAGAAAGAAAACTCTGAAAGACAACCAGCACAAAAACAACTGCACCTACCAAATCAAACCCTATAAAGCCATTGCACACAGCGGTTTTTATTGCATCAATACACCTTCTATTGCAGCAGAACTGAGTGAATTAATCGTCCAGCATTTTTATCTCTGTGTCCAATCTCAATGGGCTGCCTTTTGTTGTCATCACAAACAACACAAGTGGTAAAGTATAGTCAATAAAAGCCCAGCAGGCTGATGTGGGAACAGTTGGGACAGATTTATAGACTGATGCATCACTCAAACTAACTGCTAGATTTACGGGTTTGTTCCTGGTCTTTTAGCTTGGGACACACACACACTCGGCCGGTGGCCATTTCTATTAGGCTCATAGAAGCTGCATTTATAGGCCCAAATGAGTCCATCAGGTGCCCTAAAAGCATAATGCCAAAACACACCGCAGGAATGTTAAACGCTGATTCAAGGAGTTCAGGGATGGTTTTCTGGAGACGCACAGAGAGAAACACAGTGTTTGGCCGGCATGTGTTCAACAAATGCTCCAAATTCCTTGTGGGCAAACAAAGTCCACTGAAGCTGAGCTGAAGATTCTGAAACATCCCGTTCGCTCAGACCATTCACGGGTCCCTGATCCCTTTAGACAAACTCAAATTAAGGCCTGAAAACAGGGGTGCAACAGCTTGTTCGTTTTTTTTAATTTGACCAACCAATATAATCAATGCAAATCAATCATGCCAAATCAATCCAAATCAATGCAAATTAATCCAAATCAAATCATTCCCAATCAACCCAAATCAATGCAAATTAATCCAAATCAAATCATTCCAAATCAACCCAAATCAATGAAAATTAATCCAAATCAAATCATTCCAAATCAACCAAAATCAATAAAAAATTAATCCAAATCAATCATTCCAAATCAACCCAAATCAATGCAAATTAATCAATCCAAATCAATCAATCCAAATCAACCCAAATCAATGCAAATTAATCAATCCAAATCAATCAATCCAAATTAATAATTCCAAATCAACCTAAATCAATGCAAATGAATCCAAATCAAATCATTCCAAATCAACCCAAATCAATGCAAATTAATCCAAATCAAATCATCCCAAATCAATGCAAATTATTCAATCCAAACCAATCAACCCAAATCAATGCAAAATAATCCAAATCAAATAATTCCAAATCAATGAAAATTAATCAATCTAAATCAATCCAAACCAATCAACCAAAATCAATCCAAATCAATCATTCCAAATCAACCCAAATCTATCAAATCAAAATCAATGCAAATAAATCAAAATCAAAATCATTCCAAATCAACCCAAATCAATTAAAATTAATCAATCTAAATCAATCCAAACCAATCAACCCAAATCAATCCAAACCAATCAACCAAAATCAATCCAAATCAATCAACCCAAATCAATCCAAACCAATCAACCCAAATCAATCCAAACCAATCAACCAAAATCAATCCAAATCAATCAACCAAAATCAATCCAAACCAATCAACCAAAATCATTCCAAATCAATCAACCAAAATCAATCTAAATCAATCATTCCAAATCAACCCAAATCAATCAATGCAAATCAATGCAAATTAATCAATCCAGATCAACCCACACTAATCAATCTAAATCAATCATTCCAAATCAACCCAAATCTATCAAATCAAAATCAATTAATCAAAATCAATCCAAATCAAATCCAAATCATTCCAAATTAACTCAAATCAATAAAAATTGATATCCAAACCAATCATTCCAAATCAACCCAAATCAATAAATCCAAATCAATGCAAGGCAATCCAAACCAACCAATCCAAATTTAATCCAAATCAATCCAACCCAATCAATCCAAACCAAATTAATAAATTCAAATCAATGCAATCAATGCAAATCAACCAATCCAAAAATCAATGCAAATTTATCAATCAAAACCAATCATTCCAAATCAATCCAAACCAATAAATCCAAAAATCAATCCAAATCTATCAATTGAAATCCATTCAATTTTATCAATTCAAATCAATCAATCAAAATCAAATCCAAATCAATCCAAATCAACCCAATGACCCCAAATCCATTCAAAGTAATACATCTAAATCAGTCCATGAAAATCAAATCCAAATCAATCAATTCATATCAATCAATCCAAATTAACCCAAAACACTCCAAACCAATCAACCCAAATCAACCCAAATCAATAAATCCAAATCATTCCAAATCAATCCAAACCAACCAATCCAAAAATCAATCCAAATCTATCAATCGAAATCAATGCAAATTAATCAATTCAAATCATTCAATCAAAATCAAATCCAAATCAACCAAATGAACCAATCTAAATCAGTCAATGAAAATCAAATCCAAATCAATCAATTCATATCAATCAATCCAAATGAACCCAAAACACTCCAAATCAATCAATCGATCTTAGACCAAAATTTGACAAACCTCAAAGTTATTTCAAGTACTGTTGGGGGCCTCCAGGTGGTGAAAGGACCCGAAGGAGCCATATAGTCTGCATGGGGTTAAAATGTAGACAAAAGAAGAAGAAAAAAGTGTAGTTTTGTTAAACTTCATGTGCTTATTTTACAATTTAAAAACATAAATAGAAAAATTGCTCTTGCTCTTTTTTCCCCTGAGTCATTGTGTGTTTGCGTGTGCAGTGTAAATGCAGACATCAGACAGGAGTCAAAGATGATGTAAAGCCGATGATGTAAAAGATGAGTCACAAAGTGGAGCTATCAAGATCTGCAGTGTACATGCAGCCCCAGTGTGCTTCTGACCTGAGCCCATAATAATGACTTTACCACGGCCATCAGACAGTCTCACCTATACTTACTGATGTCGACAAATTAGGCTTTATTTAATAGCAAGATGACTGGGCAGTCCATATGTTTTTACACGTGCTTGGCTGTAAATAGAGCCTCGCTGGCATAAAGTCATCACTTGTGGCCTCGCGATTGTAGCTTTTCTACAGTACAGTAATGGCTGAATAGACAAATGACAGTGATTATCTGGGGCAAGGCTGAGGCTTTGGCTCGCCACTGTATAATTAGAGCTCAGCTCAACTTGTTTTTTGACATTCTACTGGAACTGGATGGTAGACGGGCACGCGGCGGGCCAAAGAAAACGTCCACCGTCTAATTTAGGGGCAATCCGAGCCGCTAATGTCAGCTTCTATGCTGGGACTTTTCAGGGAACATTTTTCTTGACGTTTCAAGTGTGCGTGTGTATGTATTTTTCCTCGTACACCCCCTAAAAAAAAATGTGGAGCCCCAGAAAGTTGAAACCACAATGACATGCTGGCCCTGAAGGAAGCTGAAGTCATTGCGAAAGACTGAATAGCGATCTCATTACTCGCTCAGGAAAGAAAGAGCACTTAAACATGGCTGTGCAGGAAAAAAGGGTGCACAGAGGTCTGTTTGCTTACTTAGCATACGGATATTTGCACAGCAGAATTTGTCCACCTGTTAAAAAGGAATGTGTGTGTGTGCATGTGCGTGTGCGTGTGTGTGTGAATATGCACTTTATCAAGCTTTCAGCAGCAGAAGTAAAAAGTCTGTAATCCAGCTGCACTCCTATCATCATTGCTACTACTGAGTGCACTAAGTAGTGTTGACAGCGTATGATGAGGCCTCCTGCAGCCCTTCATTACACCCCTCCAGTGGCCTCTGTCACATTATACACACGTTTATTGTTTGAAACATAAAAGCATCTTTATAAAATGTGAAATATATGCTGCAACACAATATTTCACTCAGGATGGAGTTTATTTACAATCTCAGTTCCATTCTCGGTGTCAAATAACTGGTTATATTTCACTGATGAATCGTTTTATTGATGCAGAGTCCTGTATATACAAATACAAAATGCATAGACTTACTATATTTTAGCAACCAGGTGTGTTGCATATTTCTATGATAAGAACCGATGCCTGAAACGTGAATGAATCACTCTTTGGTGAGGATTCTTTTTCATTGAATCGGAAAAATGAATCAGTAAAACTGAACTCTGTTTGCTATTCATTCTGAAAGATTCAGACAGACATTGTGAGTGAATCGCTCTTTACAGATGATTCTTTTCATTGAATCGGCAAAACGTATCAGTAATACAGAACTCTGTTCACTTTTCCGTCTGAATGATTCAGATAGACAAAGTAAAATGAATCATTCTTTAGAGATGATTCTTTTCATTGAATCAGCAAAATGGATCACTAAAACAGAACTGTTCACTATTCTGTCTTGATGATTCAAACAAACAATGTTTGTGAATCATTCTTTGTAGATGATTCTTTTCATTGAATCTGTGATACAAATCAGAAAAGCAGAACTCAGTTCATAATTCAGTATGAATGATTCAGACAGACAATGAGAGTGAATCGTTCTTTACAGATGATTCTTTTCATTGATTTGGTAAAACAAATGAGTAAAACTAAACTGTTATTCATTCTGAAAGATTCAGACAGACTATGTGAGTGAATCGCTCTTTACAGATGATTCTTTTCACTGGATTGGCAAAACATATCAGTAATACAGAACTCGGTTCACTATTCCGTCTGAATGATTCAGACAGACAATAGGTGCGTTCGACATTAAGCACAGCTGCAGCCGGTGATCAACGAGATTAGCCGAGCGCAGGCGGGGGCGGAGTTGAAAACGGAGCTGTCAAGCCGGCCACTTCGGGGACTCAAGTTGCTGCAGTCATGATTACCGATCACATGGCGTGATCATTTATTTATTTATTTATTTATTTATTGAAATAACAACAAAAGATATAAAGTACAAATAAAATCAGAGTACAGTCTCTACAAACTTCATTTTTAAACAGTAAGGGAATTATGAATTAAAATTAAGTAGCCTACATACAAATGCATCAGAAATAAGGGGGAAAATAAGGGCACATAAAAATGAAATAAATATCCACGAATAGGATTATTTTGAATAATGAAGGCATTTTTAAAAAAGCCCTTTAATCCAAAAAGATTGAACAAAATGACCAAAATAAATGAGCTACACTTTCAGTAGAAATTTCCCAGAAAGAGCAGGTACATCAATGACACTTTTAACTTTTATTTCTGCGTAATATGGTTTGACAGAAAATAAAATATTTTAGAATCATATTTTTATATTACATATTTTTATATAACTTAATTTGCTAAGAAATCGTCAGGATCAATGATGATAATTATTGTATTACAAGTCTGTAAGAGTTATTTGAGTTAATATTTAAGTTATTTACTAAAATATATCATTTATATCGTTTATGGAGCTAAATACAGTAGTCTGTATAAAAAAGGCAGAATAAACCTGTGCAAACAATCTAGTCAGTATGAACAAATTACTTAACAAAAGATGATGCTGCTGTAAAATATCTGTAGTCTTTTAATAAGCATGATGTGTACAAGATAGAGAGGGTTTGAAGTTTGAACAACAGTTAATTGTTTGTTTTGAAATTTGTGAGAAGGATGTTGTCCAATAATAAACCTGAATCACACGTGGTTGTTGTCATGCGGTGAACTTGGCCAATCGTATTATATTGGTGTCGTCATCAGAGTTCATGCAGGCGCTCTACAGTTGCTGCGCGGGCTGAGTCAGTCGTCTGATCTCGAAGCGCTGTCGCGGTACTTTGATGCCACATGTGACAGTCACATGCCGTCGGCGCAGCATCAATCCGGCCAAAATTTCTAACCAGCATGCACCGCTTTAAGACAGACTTCGATCGATCTGCGCAGCGCTGCATGAAGTCGAACGCACCTAACGTGAGTGAATCATTCTTTGGAGATGATTCTTTTCATTGAATCAGTAAAACGGTTTAGTAAAATGGATATCGGTTCACTATTCCGTCTGAATGATTCAGATAGACAAAAAGTGAAATTAATCATTCTTTAGAGATGATTCTTTTCATTGAATCAGCAAAATGGATCATTAAAACAGAACTGTTCACTATTCTGTCTTGATGATTCAAACAAACAATGTTAATAATTCCCTTACTGTTTAAAAATGAAGTTTGTAGAGACTGTACTCTGATTTTATTTGTACTTTATATCTTTTGTTGTTATTTCAATAAATAAATAAATGATCACGCCATGTGATCGGTAATCATGACTGCAGCAACTTTGAGTCCCCGAAGTGGCCGGCTTGACGGCTCCGTTTTCAACTCCGCCCCCGCCTGCGCTCGGCTAATCTCGTTGATCACCGGCTGCAGCTGTGCTTCATGTCGAACGCACCTATTCTTTGTAGATGATTCTTTTCATTGAATCTGTTATATAAATCAGAAAAGCAGAACTCAGTTCATAACTCAGTATGAATGATTCAGACAGACAATGAGAGTGAATCACTCTTTACAGATGATTCTTTTCATTGACTCAGTAAAACAAATCAGTAAATCAGAATTTGATTCACTATTCTGTCTGAATGATTCAGATAGACAAAAAGTAAAAGGAATCATTCTTTAGAGATGATTCTTTTTATTGAATTGACAAAACGGATCAGTAAAACAGAATTCGATTCACTATTCTATCTGGATGATTCAGACAGACAATGTGAGTGAATCATTCTTTGTAGATGATTCTTGCCATTGAATTGGCAAATTGGATCAGTAAAACAGAACTCAATATTCAATATTCTGTTTGATTGATTCAGAGACAAAATGTAAAATGAATCACTCTTTGAAGATTGTTATTTTAACTGAATCAGTGAAACATTAGTAAAATGAAACGCAGTTGACTGTCTAAATGATTCAGACAGACAAAATGTAAATGTAACCCCCTTTGGAGATGATTCTTTTTATTGAATCAGAAAAACAAATTAGGAAAACTAAACTCTGTTTGATTCAGACAGACAACGTGCGTGAATCACTCTTTGGAGATGATTCTTTTCTTTGAATCAGTAAAACTAATTTGGAAAATGAAACTGTTCACTATTCTGTCTGAATGATTCAGATAGACAAAAAGTGAAATGAATCATTCTTTAGAGATGATTCTTTTAATTGAATCAGCAAAATGGATCACTAAAACAGAACTGTTCACTATTCTGTCTTGATGATTCAAACAAACAATGTTTGTGAATCATTCTTTGGAGATGATTCTTTTCATTGAATCTGTGATACAAATCAGAAAAGCAGAACTCAGTTCATAATTTAATATGAATGATTCAGACAGACAATGAGAGTGAATCGCTCTTTACAGATGATTCTTTTCATTGATTTGGTAAAACAAATGAGTAAAACTGAACTGTTATTCATTCTGAAAGATTCAGACAGACTATGTGAGTGAATCGCTCTTTACAGATGATTCTTTTCATTGAATCGGCAAAACGTATCAGTAATAAAGAATTCGGTTCACTATTCTGTCTAAATGATTCAGACAGACAATAGGTGCGTTCGACATTAAGCACAGCTGCAGCCGGTGATCAACGAGATTAGCCGAGCGCAGGCGGGGGCGGAGTTGAAAACGGAGCCGTCAAGCCGGACACTTCGGGGCTCAAAGTTGCTGCTGTCATGATGACCGATCACATGGCGGGATCATTTATTTATTTATTTATTTATTTATTGCAATAACAACAAAAGGTTTACAGTACACAGAAAAACAGAATACAGTCTCTACAAACTATAATTAATTTTTAAACAAGGGAATTATGAATTAAATTTAAGTAGCCTACATAACAAACGCATGAGAAATAAAGGGAAAACAAGAGTGGACATAAAAAGGAAATAAATATTCACAAATAGGCCTATTAAACAAAACAATAAGCACAAATTCTTGGGAGTTTAAACATCAGTCTTTGGGCTACTAGATGTTGAATGGTATGTCAATACTGTTCCAGAGCTTGTTTGAATATGCTAAAATGGGTTTACATTCATTTACATTTATAGATATAAAACTTTCCTATATATTAATGTAAACCCCCAAACAAGGTGTTTTGATTAAGTCTTAAACAATGATTATTTTGGATAATAAAAACATTTTTTAAAAAGCACTTTAATCCATAGAGATTGAACAAAAGGACCACAATAAATGAGCTACACTAAATAAAAAATACCCAGAAAGAGCAGCTACATCAATGACATTTTTAACATTTCTGCATAAATGGCTTAAGAGAAATAAAATATTTTATAATCATGTATTTTTATATTTATTAAAATATTTTTTACTTAATTTGTTAAGAAATCTTATAGGGGTGTCAGGATCAATGATGATAATTATTATATTATAAGTCTGTAAGACTTATTTGAGTTAATATTTGGTCATTCACTAAATCTAGACATTATAAACAAATTATTTAACAAAAGATGATACTGCAGTAAAATATTTGTAGTGTTTTAATAAGCACACAAGCATTACAAGATAGAGAGGGTATGAACATTTAATAGTTTGTTTTGAAATTTTTGAATCGGAATTTGTCCAGTAATAAACCCAAAACACACATGGTTGTTGTCATGCTGGAACTTGGCCAATCGTGTAACATCAGTGTCGTCATCGCAGTTCCAGCAGGCGCTCTTCAGGTGCTGCGCGGTCTGACTCAATCGTCTGATCTCGGAGCGCTGTCGCGGTACTTTGATGCCACATGTGACAGTCACATGGCGTTGGCGCAGCGTCAATCCGGCCAAAATTTCTAACCGGCATGCACCGCTTTAAGACAGATTTTGATCGGTCTCCGCAGCGCTGCATGAAGTCGAACGCACCTAATGTGAGTGAATCATTCTTTGGAGATGATTCTTTTCATTGAATCAGTAAAACGGTTTAGTAAAATGGATATCGGTTCACTATTCCGTCTGAATGATTCAGATAGACAAAAGTAAAATGAATCATTCTTTAGAGATGATTCTTTTCATTGAATCAGCAAAATGGATCACTAAAACAGAACTGTTCACTATTCTGTCTTGATGATTCAAACAAACAATGTTTGTGAATCATTCTTTGTAGATGATTCTTTTCATTGAATCTGTGATAAAAATCAGAAAAGCAGAACTCAGTTCATAATTCAGTATGAATGATTCAGACAGACAATGAGAGTGAATCGCTCTTTACAGATGATTCTTTTCATTGATTTGGTAAAACAAATGAGTAAAACTAAACTGTTATTCATTCTGAAAGATTCAGACAGACTATGTGAGTGAGTCGCTCTTTACAGATGATTCTTTTCATTGAATCGGCAAAACATATCAGTAATACAGAACTCGGTTCACTATTCTGTCTGAATGATTCAGACAGACAATGTGAGTGAATCATTCTTTGTAGATGATTCTTTTCATTGAATCTGTGATACAAATCAGAGAAGCAGAACTCAGTTCATAATTCAGTATGAATGATTCAGACAATGAGAGTGAATCGCTCTTTACAGATGATTCTTTTCATTGACTCAGTAAAACAAATCAGTAAATCAGAATTTGATTCACTATTCTGTCTGAATAATTCAGATAGACAAAAAGTAAAAGGAATCATTCTTTAGAGATGATTCTTTTTATTGAATTGACAAAACGGATCAGTAAAACAGAATTCGATTCACTATTCTATCTGGATGATTCAGACAGACAATGTGAGTGAATCATTCTTTGTAGATGATTCTTGCCATTGAATTGGCAAATTGGATCAGTAAAACAGAACTCAATATTCAATATTCTGTTTGATTGATTCAGAGACAAAATGTAAAATGAATCACTCTTTGAAGATTGTTATTTTAACTGAATCAGTGAAACATTAGTAAAATGAAACGCAGTTGACTGTCTAAATGATTCAGACAGACAAAATGTAAATGTAACCCCCTTTGGAGATGATTCTTTTTATTGAATCAGAAAAACAAATTAGGAAAACTAAACTCTGTTTGATTCAGACAGACAACGTGCGTGAATCACTCTTTGGAGATGATTCTTTTCTTTGAATCAGTAAAACTAATTTGGAAAATGAAACTGTTCACTATTCTGTCTGAATGATTCAGATAGACAAAAAGTGAAATGAATCATTCTTTAGAGATGATTCTTTTAATTGAATCAGCAAAATCGATCACTAAAACAGAACTGTTCACTATTCTGTCTTGATGATTCAAACAAACAATGTTTGTGAATCATTCTTTGGAGATGATTCTTTTCATTGAATCTGTGATACAAATCAGAAAAGCAGAACTCAGTTCATAATTTAATATGAATGATTCAGACAGACAATGAGAGTGAATCGCTCTTTACAGATGATTCTTTTCATTGATTTGGTAAAACAAATGAGTAAAACTGAACTGTTATTCATTCTGAAAGATTCAGACAGACTATGTGAGTGAATCGCTCTTACAGATGATTCTTTTCATTGAATCGGCAAAACGTATCAGTAATAAAGAATTCGGTTCACTATTCTGTCTAAATGATTCAGACAGACAATAGGTGCGTTCGACATTAAGCACAGCTGCAGCCGGTGATCAACGAGATTAGCCGAGCGCAGGCGGGGGCGGAGTTGAAAACGGAGCCGTCAAGCCGGACACTTCGGGGCTCAAAGTTGCTGCTGTCATGATGACCGATCACATGGCGGGATCATTTATTTATTTATTTATTTATTTATTGCAATAACAACAAAAGGTTTACAGTACACAGAAAAACAGAATACAGTCTCTACAAACTATAATTAATTTTTAAACAAGGGAATTATGAATTAAATTTAAGTAGCCTACATAACAAACGCATGAGAAATAAAGGGAAAACAAGAGTGGACATAAAAAGGAAATAAATATTCACAAATAGGCCTATTAAACAAAACAATAAGCACAAATTCTTGGGAGTTTAAACATCAGTCTTTGGGCTACTAGATGTTGAATGGTATGTCAATACTGTTCCAGAGCTTGTTTGAATATGCTAAAATGGGTTTACATTCATTTACATTTATAGATATAAAACTTTCCTATATATTAATGTAAACCCCCAAACAAGGTGTTTTGATTAAGTCTTAAACAATGATTATTTTGGATAATAAAAACATTTTTTAAAAAGCACTTTAATCCATAGAGATTGAACAAAAGGACCACAATAAATGAGCTACACTAAATAAAAAATACCCAGAAAGAGCAGCTACATCAATGACATTTTTAACATTTCTGCATAAATGGCTTAAGAGAAATAAAATATTTTATAATCATGTATTTTTATATTTATTAAAATATTTTTTACTTAATTTGTTAAGAAATCTTTATAGGGGTGTCAGGATCAATGATGATAATTATTATATTATAAGTCTGTAAGACTTATTTGAGTTAATATTTGGTCATTCACTAAATCTAGACATTATAAACAAATTATTTAACAAAAGATGATACTGCAGTAAAATATTTGTAGTGTTTTAATAAGCACACAAGCATTACAAGATAGAGAGGGTATGAACATTTAATAGTTTGTTTTGAAATTTTTGAATCGGAATTTGTCCAGTAATAAACCCAAAACACACATGGTTGTTGTCATGCTGGAACTTGGCCAATCGTGTAACATCAGTGTCGTCATCGCAGTTCCAGCAGGCGCTCTTCAGGTGCTGCGCGGTCTGACTCAATCGTCTGATCTCGGAGCGCTGTCGCGGTACTTTGATGCCACATGTGACAGTCACATGGCGTTGGCGCAGCGTCAATCCGGCCAAAATTTCTAACCGGCATGCACCGCTTTAAGACAGATTTTGATCGGTCTCCGCAGCGCTGCATGAAGTCGAACGCACCTAATGTGAGTGAATCATTCTTTGGAGATGATTCTTTTCATTGAATCAGTAAAACGGTTTTAGTAAAATGGATATCGGTTCACTATTCCGTCTGAATGATTCAGATAGACAAAAGTAAAATGAATCATTCTTTAGAGATGATTCTTTTCATTGAATCAGCAAAATGGATCACTAAAACAGAACTGTTCACTATTCTGTCTTGATGATTCAAACAAACAATGTTTGTGAATCATTCTTTGTAGATGATTCTTTTCATTGAATCTGTGATAAAAATCAGAAAAGCAGAACTCAGTTCATAATTCAGTATGAATGATTCAGACAGACAATGAGAGTGAATCGCTCTTTACAGATGATTCTTTTCATTGATTTGGTAAAACAAATGAGTAAAACTAAACTGTTATTCATTCTGAAAGATTCAGACAGACTATGTGAGTGAGTCGCTCTTTACAGATGATTCTTTTCATTGAATCGGCAAAACATATCAGTAATACAGAACTCGGTTCACTATTCTGTCTGAATGATTCAGACAGACAATGTGAGTGAATCATTCTTTGTAGATGATTCTTTTCATTGAATCTGTGATACAAATCAGAGAAGCAGAACTCAGTTCATAATTCAGTATGAATGATTCAGACAATGAGAGTGAATCGCTCTTTACAGATGATTCTTTTCATTGACTCAGTAAAACAAATCAGTAAATCAGAATTCGATTCACTATTCTGTCTGAATGATTCAGATAGACAAAAAGTAAAAGGAATCATTCTTTAGAGATGATTCTTTTTATTGAATTGACAAAACGGATCAGTAAATCAGAATTCGATTCACTATTCTATCTGGATGATTCAGACAGACAATGTGAGTGAATCATTCTTTGTAGATGATTCTTGCCATTGAATTGGCAAATTGGATCAGTAAAACAGAAGTCAATATTCAATATTCTGTTTGATTGATTCAGAGACAAAATGTAAAATGAATCACTCTTTGAAGATTGTTATTTTAACTGAATCAGTGAAACATTAGTAAAATGAAACGCAGTTGACTGTCTAAATGATTCAGACAGACAAAATGTAAATGTAACCCCCTTTGGAGATGATTCTTTTCATTGAATCAGAAAAACAAATTAGGAAAACTAAACTCTGTTTGATTCAGAGATTCAGACAGACAATGTGTGTGAATCACTCTTTGGAGATGATTCTTTTCATTGAATCAGTAAAACGGATTAGTAAAACAGAATTTGGGTCGCTATTCTGTCTGGATGATTCATACAGACAAAGTAAAATGAATCAATCTTTGTAAAACGAATTTGGAAAATAAAACTGTTCACTATTCTGTCTGAATGATTCAGATAGACAAAAAGTAAAATGAATCACTCTTTAGTGATGATTCTTTTCATTGAATCGGCAAAACGGATCAGTAAAACTGAACTCCGTTCACTGAATAAAATTTAAAAAAACAAATGAGTAAAAACTGCTTGCTATTTACTCTGAATGATTCAGACAGACAATGTGAGTGAATCATTTTTTGGAGATGATTCATTTGGAGATGAACAGAACTCAGTTCACTATTCATTCTGAATCAGGCAGATCATATGCTAACTGAACTGTTCTCTCTATACACCTCTGAATGCATAAATGACACTGCTGAATGAAGACATTTACTTGAAATCAATAAGATTCATCTGCTCTGCATGTGAACCCTGTGTCAAAACAAAAACCCAGAGATCCTAACAACACAGGCAAATATGGCAGTGTTTTCTGCAGGAACGCTCAGTGTGTGGTAGACTAATTAAGGCTCTGTTTAGCAGTTTCTGTATGGAGTTTGAGACTATAGATGTGATATTTAAGTACCTCACTGCTGGGGGTGAAATGAGCTCAATCATTCTCCTGAAATGACTTCTGGATGGAGCACGGTCAGTCATTTATACTGTAGGTAACAGAGCGCAGTGTGCAGAATGTGAAGGATATTGTTGCTATTTTTATTTCTGCACATCAGATCAATGTTGATGACCAGAAACTCATGTGAAGCTGCATCTCCACAACTGAGTTGGCTTGAAATAATTTGACATTTTCTAAAAGTATCTGAACACCTGAAATGCATTAAATAATGTGGAAGATTTATATATGGTTTACTCTGCCTCTAAAAGTAATTCCTCACCATTTTGTTAACTGTAATAATTCCTTAATTCAGAAAATGCAAAAAAAAAAAAAAACTTGGCATGGCTTATATGTTTAAAGAAGTATAGCTCGCTATTCAGTCTGAATGATTTGGACAGATGAAACTTGAATGAATCGCTCTTCAAAGATGATTCTTTTAATTGAATCAGAGAAAGGGATTAATAAAACAGAAATTGTTTTGCTACTCATTCGGAATCATTTGGAGAGATGAAACTTGAATGAATCACTTCTTGGAGTTGATTCTTTAAACTAAATCCTAGATTTAAAAGTCTCAATTTAAATGTGTAAACGTTGCAATAATCGCTTGTATTAATGAATATTGCAAATGAAGAAGACAACTGTAAAAAGATGCAATTGAATATTTTCATTGTATTATTCTGCATCTGCACCAAGCTTCAATACAAACAACACTAAAATTAAAGGGATATAAGATGATTAATTATATCAGTGAGTGTCACTATACCAGCTAGTTTTCTGCTTGAGCAAGAAAAGGCCACAAGTCAAATAAAGCACGTATAGGGAGTGCAGAATTATTAGGCAAGTTGTATTTTTGAGGATTAATTTTATTATTGAACAACAACCATGTTCTCAATGAACCCAAAAAACTCATTAATATCAAAGCTGAATATTTCTGGAAGTAGTTTTTAGTTTGAGCTATTTTAGGAGGATATCTGTGTGTGCAGGTGACTATTACTGTGCAGAATTTTTAGGCAACTTAACAAAAAACAAATATATACCCATTTCAATGATTTATTTTCACCAGTGAAACCAATATAACATCTCAACATTCACAAATATACATTTCTGACATTCTAAAACAAAACAAAAACAAATCAGTGACCAATATAGCCACCTTTCTTTGCAAGGACACTCAAAAGCCTGCCATCCATGGATTCTGTCAGTGTTTTGATCTGTTCACCATCAACATTGCGTGCAGCAGCAACCACAGCCTCCCAGACACTGTTCAGAGAGGTGTACTGTTTTCCCTCCTTGTAAATCTCACATTTGATGATGGACCACAGGTTCTCTATAGGGTTCAGCTCAGGTGAACAAGGAGGCCATGTCATTAGTTTTTCCTCTTTTAGACCCTTTCTTGCCAGCCACGCTGTGGAGTACTTGGACGCGTGTGATGGAGCATTGTCCTGCATGAAAATCATGTTTTTCTTGAAGGATGCAGACTTCTTCCTGTACCACTGCTTGAAGGTGTCTTCCAGAAACTGGCAGTAGGACTGGGAGTTGAGCTTGACTCCATCCTCAACCCGAAAAGGCCCCACAAGCTCATCTTTGATGATACCAGCCCAAACCAGTACTCCACCTCCACCTTGCTGGCGTCTGAGTCGGACTGGAGCTCTCTGCCCTTTACCGATCCAGCCACGGGCCCATCAAGACTCACTCTCATTTCATCAGTCCATAAAACCTTAGAAAAATCAGTCTTGACGTTTCAGCTTGTGTGTCTTGTTCAGTGGTGGTGGTTTTTCAGCCTTTCTTACCTTGGCCATGTCTCTGAGTATTGCACACCTTGTGCTTTTGGGCACTCCAGTGATGTTGCAGCTCTGAAATATGGCAAAACTGGTGGCAAGTGGCATCTTGGCAGCTGCACGCTTGACTTTTCTCAGTTCATGGGCAGTTTATTTTGCGCCTTGGTTTTTCCAGACGCTTCTTGCGACCCTGTTGACTATTTTGAATGAAACGCTTGATTGTTGGATGATCACGCTTCAGAAGCTTGGCCATTTTAAGAGTGCTGCATCCCTCTGCAAGATATCTCACTATTTTTGTTTTTCGGAGCCTGTCAAGTCCTTCTTTTGACCCATTTTGCCAAAGGAAAGGAAGTTGCCTAATAATTATGCACACCTGATATAGGGTGTTGATGTCATTAGACCACACCCCTTCTCATTACAGAGATGCACATCACCTAATATGCTTAATTGGTAGTAGGCTTTCGAGCCTATACAGCTTGGAGTAAGACAAAATGCATAAAGAGGATGATGTGGTCAAAATACTCATTTGCCTAATAATTCTGCACTGCCTGTATATGCAATTTATCTAAATTCAATTTCACAAATCATCTCTCACAACACGCAATTCTAAGAAACAAGTTGGAATTGCATCATAAATTTAAAAGAAAATCTCAATTTAAATGTTCCAAAAAAAAAAAAACACTGCAACAACTGCTTGTGTACAAATTAATATTGCGAAACAAGTTCACAATTTTGCAAAAATGCAAGAAATGTGAGAAAGACAGGCAAAATTGTGAAGTAAAAAGACGCAATCAAATATTTAATTTATTATTCTGTGTCTAGAGCAAGCTTCAATATAACAACGCTAAAATTAAAGATATAAGATGATTAATCATATCACTGAGTGTCACTATCAGCCAGTTTTCTGCCACGAGTCAAATAAATAAATAAATAAATACATGCATACATACATACATACATACATAGAAAAAATTCTCTAATTAAATTAGTAAAAATTGCAACAATTGCTTGTGTATAAATTAAAATTGCGAAACACAAGTTCACAACTTTGCAAAAATGCAAGAACTGTGAGAAAGAGACATAATTGTGAGGTAAAAATATGCATCAAATATTTTCATTGTGTTATTCTGCCTCTAAAACAAGCTTCGATATTAAATGACGCTAAAATTAAAGGGATATAAAATGATTAATCATATCAGTGAGTGTCACTATCAGCCAGTTTTCTGCTTGAACAATAAATAAATAGGCTAGGTTTATGCAACTTATCTAAATTCATATTTTTACAAACCCTCTCTTTCAATTCTGCTTGCTCTGAATTAAATTAATACCCTGCAATTCTAAGAAACAGTTAGAACTAAATCCTAGATTTAAAAGTCTCAATTTAAATGTGTAAACATTGCAATCATTGCTTGTATAAATGAATATTGCAAATACTGACAACTGTAAAAAGATGCAATTGAATATTTTCATTGTATTATTCTGCATCTGCACCAAGCTTCAATAAATAAATAAATGGATGAACAAAATAAATAAATAAATAAATGGATGAATAAATAAATAAATAAATAAATGGATGAATAAATAAATAAATAAATAAATGGATTAATAAATAAATAAATAAATAAATAAACTGATAAATAAATAAATGAATAAATAAATAACTGGATAAATAAATAAATAAATGGATGATAAATAAATAAATAAATGGATGAATAAATAAATAAATAAATAAATAAACTGAAAAAAAAAAATAAATGGATAAATAAATAAATAAATAAATAAATAAACTGATAAATAAATAAATAAATAAATGGATAAATAAATAAATAAATAAATAAATAAATAAATAAATAAATAAATAAATAAATAAATAAATAAATAAATAAATAAATAAATGGATAAATGGATGAAGGCAAGGCAAGGCAAGTTTATTTATATAGCACATTTTATACACAGTGGCAATTCAAAGTGCTTTACATAAACAGGAATAAAAAGACAAGTGTATGAATTTATTTATTTATTTATAAATGAATAAATAAATAAATAAATGAATAAATAATTAATAAATGGATGAATAAATGGATGAATAAATAAATAAATAAATAAATAAATAAATAAATAAATAAATAAATGGATGAATAAATAAATAAATGGATGAATCAATAAATAAATAAACAAATGGATTAATAAATAAATAAATGGATGAATGAATAAATGAATGGATGAATAAATAAATAAATAAATAAATAAATAAATAAATATATAAATAAATAAATAAATAAATAAATGGATGAATAAATAAATAAATAAATAAATGGATAAATAAATAAATAAATGGATAAATAAATAAATAAATAAATGGATGAATAAATAAATAAATAAATAAATGGATGAATAAATAAATAAATAAATAAATTGATGAATAAATAAATGGATGAATAAATAAATAAATGGATGAATAAATAAATAAATAAATGGATGAATAAATAAATAAACAAACAAAAGGATGAATAAATAAATAAATAAATGGATGAATGAATAAATGAATGGATGAATAAATAAATAAATGGATAAATAAATAAATAAATAAATGGATAAATAAATAAATGGATAAATGAATAAATAAATAAATGGATAAATAAATAAATAAATAAATAAATAAATAAATGGATAAATAAATAAATGAATAAATAAATGGATGAATAAATAAATAAATAAATGGATTAATAAATAAATAAATAAATAAATGGATGACTAAATAAATAAATAAATGGATGAATAAATAAATAAATAAATGGATGAATAAATAAATAAATAAATAAATGGATGAATAAATAAATAAATAAATAAATAAATAAATAAATAAATAAATAAATAAACGGATGAATAATTCCCAGAGATGGGTTGCGGCTGGAAGGGCATCCGCTGCATAAAAATCGTGCTGGATAAGTTGGCGGTTCATTCCGCTGTGGCGACCCCGCAAGGGACAAAGCCGACAAGAAAATGAATGAATGAATGAAACGGATGAATAAATAAATGAATGAATGAATGAATGAAGCTAGGTATATGAAACTTTTGTAAATTCAAAATTTCACAAATCATCTCTTGCAATTCTCTTTGTTCAGAATTGAATTAATATCTTGCAATTTTAAGAAACAAGTTGAAATTGCATTCTAGAAAAAGAGTCTCAATAACGTTGCAATAATCGCTTGTATGAATATTGCTAATAAAGACAATTGAATATTGCTGAATATTGCTGAATATTGCTAATAAAGACAACTGTAAAAAGATGCAATGGAATATTTTCATTGTATTATTCTGCATCTGCAACAAGCTTCAATATAAACACTGAAATTTAAGGGATATAAGATGATTAATTATATCAGTGAGTGTCACTATCAGCCAGTTTTCTGCTTGAGCAAGAAAAGGCCACGAGTCAGTGCTTCAGCAAACTCCTGTCCAAAGTACAGCCAAACACAAGCGAGGGGGAATTGATTTGTTTGTTGCCAGTTTTTGACCCATTACGTCTGGCGCTTTGTCTCCTCCAACACCTGCTTCTTACGGGACATTAGTTTTGTTCAGGGGGGATTTGCTCACTTATCAGACTGATCTCGCTCATCTCATCCATCTTTTGTTACAAGAAATTATCTGGCCAAACACACAGCAGAATGGCCTGAGGAATGAAAGAAGACGCGATTGACAAAAGGAACGGCGCAGTTGGGTTTCGATTGGTTTCTTTCAGATAATGCTGTTGTGACTTCATTGCGAGGCAGATTTGTTGTTTTGCAGTGGGTGTGTAATTTGAGGTCAAGCCTGATATTCTAATAAACTGCTTTTAAAGTTTAGCTGCTTTGGATTCCTGCTGAAATGCTTTTGAAAAGGTTTGACCTTGTGAAATGTAGTTTTATCATAGCTCTAAAAAGCTTTCGAGTTTGCTTGCTTTTGACCTTCAATCTTGAGACAATAACATGTGCAGAAGAGCTTCTGTGATCAATGCAGTGCTTATACTGTAGACTTTGCATTTATGGTGTTTACAGTATAGAACTTTTTAATTTTAAACAGACTGTTCACAAAAAAAAAAGTGTATTTTATTTTCTCTTTAAGATGTACTGAAGGATGCTGGATAAAAACAGACATTTACTATCATAGTGTTTTGTTCATACGACTCAACTGTGTGTAAATAATGAGAAAATGTTCATTTTTGAGTGAACTATCCCTTTAATAGGATCTAGTGCACAGTGGTGGCAGAAAACACTTGTAAAAGGAGAGAAACGGGTAAAACCAGCCTGATCTCACGAGAAAACGTAAGTATTTTACGTTTTGGCAGTTTAGTGGCTAATTCGTACGAGTTCAGTCGTACGAAAATGTACGATTTTAAAAAGGAGGCGTGGCACCCAACCCCGCCCCTAAACCCAACCGTCATTGGGTGATGAGCAAATCGTATTAATATGTATGAATTAGATCGTACGAATTTATACGAATTAGCCACTAATCAAAATGTTACGAATTGCCGTGAGATTGCGTTGGGCAAAACACATGCAATAAGAGATTTATTTGTGCCTTTTTGATGTTAAAATCTAAATGCAAATCATTTTTTATTGAAGGCTGTCATCAAAGATATGAAGTTAATCAAGAGACATACTAAAAGCTTAATGTTCACATACTGTATACTGTGCATGTACAGTACAGAATGATAAAATATTATTTCAAGAGTTCACACTTAGCTGATGATTGTTAATAATGCGTGTTTGGCATGCTGTCCCAGGAGAGAGCCCTGAGCTCAGAATATCCTTGAGCCCGGGGCTCCCTCCCGTTTGAAGGGCGTGAGGGGAGTTTGAGCTCAGGCAGGTCTCAAGAACTCCCCTGCTTGTGAATGTGTTAGGAATAGCTGAGATAAAGCTGGCTAAGAGTTTGTCTTAAGATGCTATTTTGGATTAGTCAACTTATGATGTATGTCTTTGTACAGTGGGAGGAAACTGGGGAAGCTGGGGAAAACTCAAGCGAGGACGGGGAGAACATGCAAACTCTGCACAGAAACGTCAACTGACCTGGTGAGGGGTCGAACCAGTGTCATTCTTGCTGTGAGGCAACAGTGCTAACCACTTGGCAGCAGTGCTGCCCTATCGGGAGAAGGGGAGATTCTTCAAGACGAAGTGGAAAACTCAGGTTATTTATAGTGAGTCAGTATTCATCTGATTGGCGCAATTATGCAGAGCTGATGCGGGACCAGCTGTGATCAATCATAAGCATGTGATCCTCTCAAAATTAGTTTATAAATAAACCACACTTAATTTCTTAACTTACTACTAACATACTACAAATTACTATTAACATTTTCTTAAAACATATAAAAATAATTACTTTACATTTTGCAAGTTAATGGAGTATATCACCTATATGACCAAAGTGTGAACATCATGCAGACCTAATATATAATTAATTATTTTTTCATTCAGAATTGACAAACGTACTATTTTTGAGTTAATCTTAGTTATATAGGCATTCATTCATTCATTTACCTTCTTCTTAATCTCTATTTCAGAGGTCACCACAGCAGAATTAACCACCAACTATTCCATACCTGCCAACACTCCCGTATTTCAGACCCATCTCCCGACACCCTCCTGTTTTGTTATTTCTCCCGGAAAACTCCTGTAATTTCACCCTCCTCAATCTCGGGCCTTAGCTTTTTGGTACAGTCTGTAACATCCGATCGCAGCCGCCGCCCAAAACCCGGTGCATAGTCCAGTTCTCAACTGTGTTATTCAGACACCTCATCCGTGAACTGCCATCACCCCCCTTCCACACCGTCGGTCTCCCGGATTTTTAGAGACTAATGTTGGCAGGTATGAACTATTCCAGCATATGTTTTACACAGCCAATGCCTATCCAGCTGCAACCCAGTACTGGGAAACACCCATACACACTTATTCACAGACACACACTCATACACTACAGCCAATTTAGTTAATCAATTCCCCTATAGCGCATGTGTTTGGACTGTGGGGGAAACTGGAACACCCGGAGGAAACCCACGCAAACACGGGGAGAACATGCAAACTCCACACAGTAATGCTTACTGGCCCAGCCGGGACTCGAACCAGCGTCCTTCTTGCTGTGAGGCCACAGCGCTAACCACTGAGCCACCATGCTGCCCCAAAGTCTTGGAGGTTAAAACTTAAACTCACCTAAGAGACTCGTATGTGAATCTCGTGGTGATTTAATTTGAGTTTGTTCACATGCATCCAATTACACTTCAAACTGCAGAAAGGAAACGGTTGATTATGGCTATTAATGCAGGATGACTCCAGTTAAACTCCAGCAATGCCAGCACGTGAGAGTGTCTTTGAGTCTGTCCTTCAGCATCTCATTTAAAAGGCAAATCAAAAGTGCTGATATGATCTGATCTACTGAATGTCAAAATTCAGTCTGTGACTCTGTAAAATTATTTCTGAAGGGCAGGAGACTTAATATTAATATATATATTTCATGAATAAACATGAGTAGGTTTGTTATGAGACACTGTCAATGGCTGATCTTTAAGTTGGCTGGCATGTGTATTTATTTTTAGAAACATAAATATACACTTACCGGCCACTTTATTAGGTACACCTGTCCAACTGCTTGTTAATGCAAATTTCTAATCAGCCAATCACATGGCAGCAACTCAATGCATTTAGGCATGTAGACATGGTCAAGACGATCTGCTGCAGGTCAAAGCGAGCATCAGAATGGGGAAGAAAGGGGATTTAAGTCACTTTGAGCATGGAATGGTTGTTGGTGCCAGACAGGCTGCTCTGAGTATTTCAGAAACTGCTGATCTACTGGGATTTTCACGCACAACCATCTCTAGGGTTTACAGAGAATGGTCTGAAAAAGAGGAAATATCCAGTGAGCGGCAGTTCTGTGGGCGCAAATGCCTTGTTGATGCCAGAGGTCAGAGGAGAATGGCCAGACTGGTTCCAGCTGATAGAAAGGCAACAGTAACTCAAATAAGCACTCGTTACAACCGAGGTCTGCAGAAGAGCATCTCTGAACACACAACACGTCCAACCTTGAGGCGGATGGGCTACAGCAGCAGAAGACCACACCGGGTGCCACTCCTGTCAGCTAAGAACAGGAAACTGAGGCTACAATTTACACAGGCTCACCAAAACTGGACAATAGAAGATTGGAGAAACGTTGCCTGGTCTGATGAGTCTCCATTTCTGCTGCCACATTCCGATGGTCGGGTCAGAATTTGGCCTCAACAACATGAAAGCATGGATCCATCCTGCCTTGTATCAGCAATTCAGGCTGCTGGTGGTGGTGTAATGGTGTGGAGATATTTTCTTGGCACACTTTGGGCTTATTAGTACCATTTGAGCATTGTGTCAACGCCACAGCCAACCTGAGTATTGCTGCTGACCATGTCCATCCCTTTATGACCACAGTGTCTCCATCTTCTGATGGCTACTTCCAGCAGGATAACGCATCATGTCATAAAGCGCCAATCATCTCAGACTGGTTTCTTCAACATGACAATGAGTTCACTGTACTCAAATGGCCTCCACAGTCAGCAGATCTCAATCCAATAGAGCACCTTTGGGATGTGGTGGAGCGGGAGATTGGCATCATGGATGTGCAGCCGACAAATCTGCAGCAAGTGTGTGATGCTATCATGTTAATATGGAGCAAAATCTCTGAGGAATATTTCCAGTAGCTTGTTGATTCTCTGCCATAAAGAATTAAGGCAGTTCTGAAGGAAAAAGGGGGTCTATCCCAGTACTAGTAAGGTGTACCTAATAAAGTGGCCAGTGGGTGTATCATTGTATAGAATCCTATAGAAAGTGTTCATTTACAGTAAAAGATCTGTAAGACGTCTTCTCATTTATGCAGATCAATATATAATAAAGAATATAAACATGTGCAATGAAGATTAGATGTGCTGCTGCATAATAATGGAGATGGAAAGCGACAAAACACTGACAATAATGTGAACACACTCATTTACAAAAGGCCCACATGAAATCTGTGCTTCCCAGAAGCGCCACCAATTTCCAGAAAAATCACAACATCTGGCGTTCATTATATTCTTTACATGTGCGCTTATTAAATATATTGCACTTTGCATAATAATGGCGTCTACAATCATAGTGCAATACTCTCTGCTCCTGTGTAGATGTGAGTTTATAATCTCCATAATTCTACAAATGCGTGGCTCTGCTGGTAAAAGAGAGCAAATAAGATGATAGAAGTCTGCTCCTGAAGTAAAATGGGTTTAAAATGTCAGATTTTATGCTCCAAGGCTTGTTGCAGCTTAATGTCAGTTATATTTATGATTCGAGCAGCTCAGTGAAGTAATTAACCTTCATAACCAGATGAGATACAAGCCCGTTTTTAGAGATTGAAAGCTTGCAGATGTTTAAAGACCCTCAAAATAATCAGTTCTTTTTTCCTGCAGGCCTTTTTTATAGATAAAAACATACATTTTAAAAAAGTTAAATGTTTCATGCATCATTTCATAGAGTGTAGTCAATCTGGACTGAACGTTAAAAATATCTGCTAATGAACTGTTTCAGTGTTTTTGGGTTTATTTGCAGGTCTGCTCTGTCCATATTTGATGATGAAAATTCAACTCTACAGTTTAACAAAGTGACTGTGTGACATTTTAGTAGCTTGAGATAATATAATGTATAAAAAATAGAGAAATCAGTGTGTAAAATAGCAGAAAATGTGCTGCAGTTTATTACAAGGTGTTTGTAGCGTAATATACAACACCAACACACACAATATAGCACTGCACACTATTAATAATGACAATTAAAGACACTTTTTACAACATTTTTAAGGTTAGAAGTTGTTAGAAGAAAGATCAAAATCCCATAATGCAATTCAAAAGCAGAAATAAACAGTGGAAAATAAAAACATGAATCATAAAACACAGAAAACTGCTCATTTAGGGATATTGTTCACAGTGTAGGTTATGTGGAGGTCTCAAAAATACTGTTATATTAGCACAAAACTAAAAATGCTGAATAGAATGAAATGGAATAGAAAAACATTTGTTTTCATAAAATCTATCAAAAAAACACTGAATAACTGAAGTATCTGAAAGTGAATGTTCATACATTCAATCATTTTTCACACAGTCATACACTACGACCAATTTAGTTCATCAATTCCTCTATAGCGCATGTGTTTGGACTGTGGGGGAAACCCGAGCACCCGGAGGAAACACACACCAACACGGAGAGAACATGTAATGAATGAATAAATAAATGAGTGAATGAATGAATGAGTGAGTGAATGAATGAATAAATAAACAAATGAGTAAATAAATGAGTGAATGAATGAATGAGTGAGTGAATGAATGAAAGAAATGAGTGAGTGAATTAATAAATGAACAAATGAGTAAATGAATGAATGAATGAATAAATAAATAAATAAATAAATAAATGAGTGATTGAATGAATAAATGAGTGAGTGAGTGAGTGAGTGAGTGAATAAATGAGTGAATGAATGGAGTGAGTAAATGAATGAATGAGTGAATGAATAAATGAGTGAATGAATGAATGAATGAATGAATGAATGAATGAATGAATGAATAAATGAGTGATTAAATGGAGTGAGTGAAAGAATGAATGAATAAATGAGTGAATGAATGAGTGAATGAATGAATGAATGAATGAATGAATGAATGAATGAATGAATGAATGAATGAATGAATGAATGAGTGATTAAATGGAGTGAGTGAAAGAATGAATGAATAAATGAGTAAATGAATGAATGAATGAATGAATAAATGAGTGAATGAATTGAGTGAGTGAATGAATGAATGAATGGAGTAAATGAATGAATGAGTAAATGAATGAATGATTGAATGAATGAATAAATGAGTGATTGAATGAATAAATGAGTGAATGAATGAATGAATGAATAAATGAGTGATTGAATGGAGTGAGTGAATGAATGAATGAATGAATGAATGAATAATGAGTAAATGAATGAATGAATGATTGAATGAATAAATTAGTAAATAATTGAATGAATGAATGAATGAGTGATTGAATGGAGTGAGTGAAAGAATGAATGAATAAATGAGTAAATGAATGAATGAATGAGTAAATGAATGAATGAGTGAATGAATGAATAAATGAGTGATTGAATGAATGAATAAATGAATGAATGAGTGAATGAGTGATTGAATGAATGAATAAATGAATGAATGAATGAGTGAATGAGTGATTGAATGAATGAATAAATGAATGAATGAATGAATAAATGAATGGAGTAAATGAATGAATGAGTAAATGAATGAATGAGTGAATGAATGAATAAATGAGTGATTGAATGAATGAATAAATGAATGAATGAGTGAATGAATTAATAAATGAGTGATTGAATGTATGAATAAATAAATAAATGAATGAATGAATGAATGAGTGAATTAATAAATGAGTGATTGAATGAATGAATAAATGAATGAGTGAATGAATGAATAAATGAGTGATTGAATGAATGAATAAGTGAAGTTTAATTTTAAACTAATTTCGAGAGGAGCATGTGCTCATGATTGACCCAGCTGGCCCACATTAGCTAATCATGATCTTTCAATCAAAGCACCCCAAGTCACTATATATATATCCTTATTTCCTCTCTACATCTATCTTCATTTGGAAGAAACCCTCCTCCTCCCCTTCTTCCACCTTTATCCAGAATGGGCGGCACGGTGGCCCAGTGACTAGCACTGTTGCCTCACAGCAAGAATACCAATGGCGTCAGGTCCTTGCTGGGTCATCTGGTATTTCTGTGCGGAGTTTGCATATTCTCCCCGTGTCCGCGTGGGTTTCCCCCGGGTTCCCCGGTTTCCTCCCACCGGCCAAATATGCTCTATAATAAGCCTAAATCTTTTTCTAATGTCTTACTCTCATGAAGTTCACCTTGGCCTCAGCAGCGGGGGAGTTTGAGATCGACCTGAGCTCAATTTCCCCTCGCCATGTAAAAGGGGGGAGCCCTGGGCCCGAGGATCCCTTGAGCTCAGGGCTCTCTCCCGGGACAGCATGCCAAACAAGCTATGTGATAAATCATGAGCTGAGTGTGAACTCTTGAAATGAATGAATGAGTGAATGAATAAATGAGTGATTGAATGAATGAATGAATGAATGAATGAATGAATGAATGAATGGAGTAAATGAATGAATGAGTAAATGAATGAATAAATGAGTGAATGAATGAATAAATGAGTGATTGAATGAGTAAATGAATGAATAAATGAGTGATTGAATGGAGTGAATGAATGAATGAATGAATGAATGAATGAATGAGTAAATGAATGAATGAATGAATGAATGAGTGATTGAATGAATAAATGAGTAAATAATTGAATGAATGAATGAATGAATGAATGAGTGATTGAATGAATGAATAAGTGAAGTTTAATTTTAAACTAATTTCGAGAGGAGCATGTGCTCATGATTGACCCAGCTGGCCCACATTAGCTAATCATGATCTTTCAATCAAAGCACCCCAAGTCACTATATATATATCCTTATTTCCTCTCTACATCTATCTTCATTTGGAAGAACGCTTCCTGCTACTAAAAAGCTCTAGCTCTAAAAAACTTTTACAGCATTTCACTTTCAACCTAGCAACATGGACATAACCAACAAACATCTACAACTTCAACCAGAGCCCTGCTCTCCCTGAAACTTCAGCCACAGCCACTGCAATGAAGCCCAACTCTTACTGCTCTCTTAGCAGTCCACCTGTGGTAACGTACATAGCATGCCTTAAGGGGAAGCCTCGCAAATTAACTACTCTCCAGCAAGACTAAACATTTTGTATATCTTTACAAAGGCGTGACTAGAATCATTTAAACCTTTTTAAAAAAGACACAAACACTATGGACTAGTGTCCTCTGTTGAACTGTGTCCAACCAGCAATTATAACAAACCAAATAAACCCACCTCTCAAGCCTCCGGCCTGTCCAAAGGTCCATAACATTTTAACTGCTTGGAGTAATTCGACTGCAAGGATCAAAGCAATCCTATCCATAAAAACATTAGTCCATAACATTTTTATACGTTGATAAACATCCATGGATACACTGCTGTTATCCAAAATAGTCATTGGAGTGCGTTCAGTAAAGTAGCATCTTGTAGACAAACACTTGTAACTTGGTTTACAAAATGGCCGCTGACCTTTGCACTTTTGATTGACACTCCATTGAGCCAATAGCTGAAAGGAGAAGTGTCACTATTCAAGAGCTCTCAGAACATGACATAGTCCCGCCCTCTCTCCTGATAGTTCATGAACAGACTCTGTTGCAAAGACTTTGTGTACAAATTGGGTCAGTTATGCTTCTAATTTTAATCATGTTAGGATTCCAAACGTAATGTTATTTAATCATGTTTTAAAGTAAAGCCCATAGCCAACATTCCATGGACACAGTTTCTAATAAATACAGTTTAAGTACAAATCAAATGTCAACATCGTTTTCGAAGTCAAATCAATAAATAAATTAAAAATAAATAAAATTAAATAAACAAACAGATAAATAAACCCCGCCACTTCCGACAGCTATTTAACTTCTGAAAATTACCCGGCTCATGAAATTATTCTACACAACGAACATTGAAGTCCGATCGTAATACGCCATAAGGATTTAAACTTATCACTTCACCTACTCTGCCTTCAAGAGGTATTTCCAGGACCACCAGCCAAGCCATGCTCCATATCCTCAGCTCCACCATCTCGTGGGGGGACAAATGTCTACCAAAAAATTTAAAACATTATCTCTCGATTCCTGTAAATATTTCTCACCTTGCTAGAGAACTGCGTTCTCACACTGACACTAATCTTTCTGACTTTCTCATTTCAGGTCTAACCCACGGTTTCCACCGGGCGTCTCAGCTCTCCCTTCCATTAGTCTTTGTCCTAATCTTTAATCAGCTATTGCAGAACCCGAAACTGTCGATCATCTTATTTAAAAAGAGATCGACAACTACTTATGATTGGACCATTCTCTGCCCCACCATTCAAGATTTTATGCATTAGTGCCATAAGCAGTGCAAGTCGCAAATTCTCCGACAAATGGATTCTATCTAATAATTTCAGAATCCCCCGTCTCATCCAACTTTTAGATGATATTCTAATCATCTCTCCCCCACATCGCTTCCAGCCAAACACCTAGAGATCACCCAAAAGGTTTTCGCCAATCTAGGTATTCCTCTCACAGAGGCTGGACCCAATACATCTATAGAATTTCTAGGCATCAACTTGGATTCGCAAAAATTTCCCTTCCTAAAGAGAAAATTGACCAAACCATTTCTCTTTCCCTTATAATTCAAGAAAAGGTCACCTATTTACAACTTACCTGCTCCAGCTCCCTATCACAGTCCACAATTTAAAAGACACAATTTCTCTCACCAAACCCACCCGCAATGAACTCAGCTTATGGATTGCCTTCCTTAAGCTATGGAACGGCTGTTCCTTCTACAGCAATTTTGTTCTCACCCCATTAGTCATTAGCCTATATACTGATGCTGCCCCATCAGTTGGGTTCAAAGATTACTCGTAGGCCACTAGTTCGCCACCATATGGCCCCCTCAATCGATTTCAAGTCCAGAAAACTATTGTTCATCAGCTTTCTTCAAACTGAACCCAATGGTCACTGCCGCCATACTATAGGGAGACGAATGGTCCACCTCTAGTATTCTCATTCATTGTGACAAAGAAACACCGTCCAATGCATAGAAAAAGGCTTTCCTACTCCCCAACCTTTAATGCTGCTTTTAAGACATCTTATTTTGACATTAGCTAAAAAACAATTTATCATGTCTGCTGAACACGTGCCAGGTTGCAAAACCAAATCACTGACTCTTTCTCATTTTTCTTTCCAGAACTCTGGTCATTGGCTCCAGAAGTGGACCCCAACCCAACGCCTGTCCCTCCCTTTCCAGAAACGACATTACCTTAAGCCACCCCCTTTATAACTTCCACCAAACCCTATATAGCTTATCTTCGAAGTAGAAGCCCTCAGAGCCCTTCAGTCACACATCACAGCATGGAACATATTCAAACTCAACCCCTCACTCCACCCCACCATAGCAGATCTAATTTTGTTCGATGAGGAAATATAGGGTTTCCTCATCCTGCAAAGTAAGACAGATCAATTCAACAAAGGACATGTCATTTACATCTCCAACATCTCTGCCCTCACTCACCCCCTCCTAGCATACCTACACTTGAGGTGATCACAAGAAACAAACCCCCTAGCCCTCCCCCTTTTTACTGACGACGCTAATCGTCCAGTATCACGTCTCTGGTTCCAGAAACACCTCAAAGTCCTCCGCCTCTCACGATTCCCTCCTTAACCATTTCCCAGCCATTCATTCAGAATTGGCTCTGCCACCACAGCAGCCATTAACAGGCTTTCCCAGCATCAGATCCAGACCCTCGGTCAATGGTCTTCTGAAGCTTTCAAATCCTAAATTCGCCTCAGTCTTTTTATTTCAAACCCCAGTCGGTCCTATTAAACCTCTCAGCCCAATCTTGGCCACCCCTTTATCCTCTATCCAAAGCCATCTATCTGTCCATCCCTAGCAAACCCCCTCTATGGCTCAGACTCCTGCAGGAGTCAATCTGAGCTTAGGCTCTGGTAGAGCCTCACCTATTACCCTCACCTTCCTGTTCCCCCTGCCAGCATTGAGTGCTTCCGCTGTTCCCTCCCAGCTCTTTACCCCTTGCCTTTGACTCTCGTCTAACCTCCTTGCTCCATCAGCACCACCACAAGCCCAGACTCCCGCAGGGGTCAACACGAGCTTTGGCTCTCGCAAGAGCCTCACCTATCACCCTCACCTTTCCGTTGCCCCTTCCAGTGTTGAGTGCTTCCACTGTTTCCCTCCCAGCTTTACCCCTTGCCTTAGACTCTCATTTAACCTCCATGCTCCATCTTAGCATTATCCTAAGCTCAGACTCCCGCAGGGGTCAACACGAGCTTTGGCTCTCGCAAGAGCCTCACCTTTCACCCTCACCTTTCTGTTTCCCCTGCCAGTGTTGAGTGCTTCCACTGTTTCCCTCGCAGCTCTTTACCCCTTGCCTTTGAATCTCATCTAACCTCCTTGCTCCATCTAAGCATTACCCTAAGGTCAGACTCCCGCAGGAGTCAACATGAGATTTGGCTCTCGCAAGAGCCTCACCTTTCACCCTCACCCTTATTTTCCCCTTGCCAGCGTTGAATGCTTCCGCTGTTCCTTCCCAGCTCTTAACCCCTTGCCTTAGACTCTCATCACAGGAGTCAGCACAAGCTTCTGCTCTTACACCTCTTACCTATCCCCCTCACCTCCCTGTTTCCACTGCCAGCATTGAGTGCTTCCGCTGCATCAGTTTATTTATTCTGTATAGTCATTCACCAGTATCTACATTTGTTTATTCTGCATAGTAGCTCATTAGCATTTCATGTTTATTATATTCTGTATTTTGCATAGTAATCTCATTACCTCCACAGCCTCTCCCCTTTTCTTCCCCCTGCCAGCGTTGTGTGCTCCCGCTGCTTTAGTAGCTTTCTTATTCCATAGTTTGTATATTCTGTATAGTAATTGTATTGCATATTTGTGTTACTTACAGCTGCTCTCCCCCTCTTTTTTCCTGCCAGCATCAAGTGCTTCCGCTGCTTTAATTAATTTATTCTGCATAGTAGTTTGCTATTGTCTTCTATGTCTTATATTGTGTCTTTTGCATATTAATCGTATAGTACTGTATATCTGTGTCCACTTCCAGCTACCTTCCTTTTCCCATTCCAGTGTTGAGTGCTTCCGCTGCACCAGTTTATTTATTTTCCATATAGTAATTCACCAACTGTCTACATTAGTGTTTATTCTGCATAGTAGTCCATTACTATTTTGTTTATTATATTGTGTATTTCGGCATAATAATCATGTCACTTCCAGCAGCTCTCCCCTTTCTTTCCCCTTGCCAACGTCGAGTGCTTCTGCTGCCTAGCCCTTTACTCCTTACCTTTTTTATCCAACCTCCTCTCTCCACCTTAACATTACCCAAAGCTCCGACTCCCGCAGGAGTTTATACGAGCTTTGGCTCTCGCAAGAGCCTCACCTATCGCCCTCACCTTCCTGTTTCCCCCTGCCAGCGTCGAGTGGTTCCTCTGCATCAGTTTTATTCTGTATAGTTATTCACCAGTATCGGCATTAACCTGTTTATTCTGCATAGTAGTTCACAAGCATTCCATGTTCATTATATTTTGCATAGTAACTATGTTACCTCCAACAGCTCTCCCTTTTTCTTTCCCCTTGCCAGCGTTGTGGGCTCCCGCTGCATTAGTATCTTTTTATTGCTTAGTTTGTATATTCTGTATAGTAATAGTATAGCATACGTGTGTTACTTGCAGCCGGTCTCCCTCCCGTTTTATTTTTCTGCCAGGGTCGAGTGCTTTCGCTGCTTTAGTGCATTCATTAAGCATAGGAGTCCACTAGTATGTTTCATGCCTATATTGTATTGTTCATATATTTTATCTGTGTTACTTCCAGCTGCCTTCCCCTTTCTTTTCCCAGGCCAGTGTCAAGCTACCTGCCAGCATTGAGTGTTTCTGCTGCATTCTGTATAGTTGTATATTCTGTACAGTAATTTTATGGCATACTTATGATTCTTCCAGCTTCTCTCCCCTTTCTTTTCCCCCAGCAGCGTCGAATATTTCTGCTGCCAAATCTATTCCCTCTTAATCAGCCAACTCCACACCCTTCTCTATCACCTCTCACAAACCTTCTTTTAAGCACTGACTCCCACAGAAGCCCTACTTAAGCCCCAACTCTCCCATGAGTCTCCCCCACCTACACTCCTAGCCACACTCAGACTCCCGCAGGAGTCAAACTTAGCCTCCAATATTTATTTCATAGCCACCAGACCTACCCTGGCCTTCACACACTCCCTAGAAAAGCTTATCCCCACACCAACTCTTCACGTTATATCCAGCAGCCGGATATAGCGCTTTTTTCTTTGCACTTTGGGGAGTTCCTGTTGTAAATACGCGGCTGCTGTCCCGAGCGCTTATCATTTGCTTTTTGGGGAGTTTGAGATCGACCTGAGCTCAATTTCCCCTCGCCATGTAAAAGGGGGGAGCCCTGGGCCCGAGGATCCCTTGAGCTCAGGGCTCTCTCCCGGGACAGCATGCCAAACAAGCTATGTGATAAATCATGAGCTGAGTGTGAACTCTTGAAGTGAAGTTTAATTTTAAACTAATTTCGAGAGGAGCATGTGCTCATGATTGACCCAGCTGGCCCACATTA
This sequence comes from Danio kyathit, assembly GCA_903798195.1. NCBI lineage: Eukaryota > Metazoa > Chordata > Actinopteri > Cypriniformes > Danionidae > Danio > Danio kyathit. The sequence goes on from CAIGQS010000116.1 coordinate 180,923, forward strand.
GCTAATCATGATCTTTCAATCAAAGCACCCCAAGTCACTATATATATATCCTTATTTCCTCTCTACATCTATCTTCATTTGGAAGAAACCCTCCTCCTCCCCTTCTTCCACCTTTATCCAGAATGGGCGGCACGGTGGCCCAGTGACTAGCACTGTTGCCTCACAGCAAGAATACCAATGGCGTCAGGTCCTTGCTGGGTCATCTGGTATTTCTGTGCGGAGTTTGCATATTCTCCCCGTGTCCGCGTGGGTTTCCCCCGGGTTCCCCGGTTTCCTCCCACCGGCCAAATATGCTCTATAATAAGCCTAAATCTTTTTCTAATGTCTTACTCTCATGAAGTTCACCTTGGCCTCAGCAGCGGGGGAGTTTGAGATCGACCTGAGCTCAATTTCCCCTCGCCATGTAAAAGGGGGGAGCCCTGGGCCCGAGGATCCCTTGAGCTCAGGGCTCTCTCCCGGGACAGCATGCCAAACAAGCTATGTGATAAATCATGAGCTGAGTGTGAACTCTTGAAATGAATGAATGAGTGAATGAATAAATGAGTGATTGAATGAATGAATAAATGAATGAATGAATGAATGAATGAATGAATGAATGAATGGAGTAAATGAATGAATGAGTAAATGAATGAATGAGTGAATGAATGAATAAATGAGTGATTGAATGAGTAAATGAATGAATAAATGAGTGATTGAATGGAGTGAATGAATGAATGAATGAATGAATGAATGAATGAGTAAATGAATGAATGAATGAATGAATGAATGAGTGATTGAATGAATAAATGAGTAAATAATTGAATGAATGAATGAATGAATGAATGAATGAATGAGTGATTGAATGGAGTGAGTGAATGAATGAATGAATAAATGAGTAAATTAATGAATGAATGAATAAATGAGAGAATGATTTTTTTGATCACAGTATCATTTCAGCTAAAAAGTATCTGCTGTAATAAGGTTTCTGAGCGTCCACACAGTGCAGGACTCCAGATAGTGAATGTTAAAAGCCCCTGACAGCTTGATTAATGAACTGATCTGCCTATCAGTGTCTCTGAGGGCTGTGTGTGTGTGTGTGTGTGTGTGTGTGTGTGTGTGTGTGTGTGTGTGTGTGTGTGTGTGTGTGTGTGTGTGTGTGTGTGTGTGTGTGTGTGTGGGCTTGTGTAATGTGAACGCTGGATGTCATGTTGTCCCTATGGGAATGCGCTGTCTTCTGGCCTGTGTGAAACTCCAGCAGTTAATGAGTGTCACAATGTTCAAATGTCATCTGTCTGATAATGAGGCCTGTCACACTGTGTCCGGCCACTCTGTGAGTGTGTGTGTGTCTTTATGCATATGTGTGTGTGTGTGTGTGTGTGTGTGTGTGTGTGTGTGTGTGTGTGTGTGTGTGTGTGTATAGTATCTGTCTGTCCCACTCTCTCCCTGGGTATGTATGTGTGTGTAGGTGTGTGTGCGTGTCTTTGTGTGTCCATGTCTCCATGTGTGTGTCTGTCATTGAGCTTGCTGTCACTGTGTGTGTGTGTGCGTGCGTGCGTGCGTGTATGTGTTAAGTGTGTCTGAGTTGTGAGCATTTCTGTGTGTATCTGTCTTTGTATAAGTTTGAGCTTGGTGTCAGTGTTTGTATGTGTGTGTGTGTGTGTGTGTGTGTGTGTGTGTGTGTGTGTGTGTGTGTGTGTGTGTGTGAGAGAGAGAGAGATGTCTGTCCCTCTCTCTGTGTGTGCGTGGGAGTGAATAAGCTAGTGTGTGTGTGTGTGTGTGTGTTTGGTGTTTGTGGTGTCAATGTGTGTGTGTAAGTCAGTGGTCTTGATGTGTCTGATGTGTGTGCGTTTGTGCTTGGTGTGGGTTTGTGATATGTCTATCTGTTCGTCCATCTCTCTCTCTGTGTGTGTGTGTGTGTGGGCGCCCATGAGCGTGTCTATGTGTGTGTGATCATGTGGGTTTGTGATATGTCTGTCTTTCCGTCCATCTCTCTCTCTCTCTTTCTGTGTGTGTGTGTGTGTGTGTGTGTGTGTGATCATGAGTTTGTGTTTGGTATGCCTGTGTCTCTCTCTGTGTCTGTGTAAACAATGAACAGACACACATACAGTATGCACGGCACACACACACACACTGTGTGTTGATGTGATCTCTCATGCACCAGCGCCTTTATAATACCCAGCATCTTTCACTGGTCCTGTAATATCTGCACATGAATGTTCTCCGGGGTTTAGGCCTCATATCAGCAGCACACAGCAGAGAGACGGACGGATCATCCCCATACACACAAACACACACAATTCCCTCAAAGCCAATCAGAAAAGGAGGATTTTCTTAAAGGCACAGACATTCTCAAACAGCTACAAGCATCATTGTGTTTGTGTAGGGTTGACTGAATGTGTTTATTAGCCGTGTGTGTCTGCATTTCAGTCAGTTTCTCAGCGATCATCACTGCCAGACGCACGCTCTCATCAGTAACTGAATACAGTTCAATTGCTTGACCTTTTAGGGGATGCTAAAGTGCTTTATAACTGGTTCTGCATCAGTGTAGCTAAACACACACACTTCCTCTGATGTTATACAGGCCTTTTTGTTTGTGCTGAAGTGGCGATGCTAATCTTAGATAATGACATTAAGCGAATACTGTACACTAGTCATCCAAAATACACACAAACTAGTAGACTAAAGTAAATAGGAGTCATGTGTTTGTTATTGTAATTCCAGCGGTGAAAACTCCCATAAAGCATGTTTTCTCAGTCTAAACTAATGTTAAAGGGCAGCTAGGTTACTGCTTTTTCCAGATTTAATATAAGTCTTTTGTGTCCCCAGAATGTGTCTGTAAAGTTTCAGCTCAAAACACCCATCAGATCATTGATTAGAGCTTTCACTAGTTTGTGTTTTATAGCTCTCAATAGATTTTTGCTGTTTCTGTGTACTGCGCCTTATTATTATTAGTATTAGTATTAATATTATTAGTACTAGTAGTATTATTAGTATTAGTAGTAGAAGTAGTAGAAGTAGTAGAAG
>CAIGQS010000117.1:0-10000 GCA_903798195.1 Danio kyathit
CACACACACACACTCCACCTGAATGGCTGCTCTTCTTCATCTGTCTCCTGTAATGCTGCTTTATCACACGGCTGTGAGCTATTGTCATGCCATGGTGTGTTATTCTCAGATGATGTCTAACACATCACTCACTCAGTCAAACACTGCGCTGCAACAAGCACAACTACTTTACCATGTTCATAAAATGAGCACACACACTCTACAGCACACCTGTGAGTCTACCGTTTGTGTATTGTGTGTGATTTGGGCTTATTTGCGGTGGTGAATTGCATTATTTAAATAAATGCCTTGTTTATTCAGATCTGTAATGCCATCCATCAATCTTCCCATGTTTGGACTCAACAGATCAGACACATATGCAGTCAAACATCAGCATGATCTGAGAAGTGTCTTACAGTGAAGTTCTGCAGCCCGACTGAAGCAGGATTCACTTATTGAATCTCCATTACGACTGTCTGTGATGAAATAAACTCTCGTTTGGCCAGATCCTCTCATTAAGCCCTCGGTTTACCCACACTGCAGAGTTCAGTCACAGCAGGCTGTCATGTGCTGCTTGTGTTCGCTTCACTGAATCACACATGTGCAGTATTACTATATTCTCAAAGCTGATCTCAGAGTACTGTTCTAATAACTCAATAACTCAGTATATATCAGTTTATTTCCAGTCAGAAGGGAATCAGATATGTTAAGAGTAAGATGTTAGTGGATAAGTGCTTAACTCTACTGGAGATGCGAATCGCTTCAAATGATTCAGTTCGTTTTGGTGAACTACTTCAACCGGTTCACTTAGAAGATCCGGTTAAAAAGAACGATTCGTTCGTGATCGCGATCACTAATAAAGAAATAAAACCCATTATTGGGCACAGAGGTGTTAATTAAATGTTAGTTTTGGTTTTTTCGTTCGCTTTTGTTAACTATAATAACCTTGGCGCCAGCAGCATATATTGGTGTTGTGTCAGAAGGAGCTGAGTGGACTATGGCTGCGTCTGAAACCGCCTACTACTCAGTAGGTACTGCATTAGTATTTAAACGTACTACTCGCCATACCTGCCAACATTTGGTTCCTAAATTCCGGGAGATGGGGGGGGGGGGTTACGTCATACGCTAATTTGCATATTACTGACGTCATCACGTTCTACCTTTTCTGTTTGTTTAACAGCCTATGGTAAATAATGGGGTACTATATTTGCAGTACGCTTTATGTAAGCTTGTCAATTTACGGATGGGGGGGATTCCGGGAGTTTACCGGGAGACAGAACAATACGGGAGACGGGTCTGAAATACGGGAGACTCCCGGGAAAAACGGGAGTGTTGGCAGGTATGCTACTCAGCCGTTAGTAAAGTGCGTTCTATACAGTATGAATGGAACTCAGACGTACTACATCCGCCATTTTGTCATAATCATGTGACCTACCCACATCAGTTGCGTCACTTCACTTTCATTCATGAATTCTCTCGTGGTGCATTATGGGATAGCGTAGGGTCCATCGGATGCACACTTCAGAATCTTGCCAGAAGTAGTAGGTTATCCGGGTCCTGCTCACATACTGATTGTCCTATTCTATGTATTTGGACACACTACTAGGGATGCAATGATTAACCGGTTTCACTATTAACCGCGCTTTATTCGTCACGGTTAATTAATCGTAAAGGTTCTCAACACCGTGTTTCTGCACCGAACAAAACTGCAGCAGCTAAACAAAGTTATGCTAGCTTGTACACTGAGACTAATAAGCACGCCAGTGGATTAACTATGGCTGAGGCTATTAACGAAGGCAAGCTCATGCAAGTGCGGTATTTCCGATGGAGGGACGCACACGTGACACAACACACTCATGCTTTCATGCACTCATGTCACAGCCATATCACCCTGCAGCCCAAGACCGGTTACTCACTGAAGCTAAGCAGGGCTGAGCCTGGTCACTACCTGGATGGGAGACCACATGGGAAAGCTAGGTTGCTGTTGGAAGTGGTGTTAGTGAGGCCAGCAGGGGGCGCTCAACCTGTGGTCTGTGTGAGTCCTAATGACCCAGTAAAAGTGAAGGGGACACTACACTGTCAGTGAGCGCCGTCCTTCGGATGAGATGCTCATTAATAACCCCATGGCACTTCTGGTAAAGAGTAGGGGTGTAACCCCGGTGTCCTGGCCAAAGTCCCTCAATCAGTCCTTACCCAACATGGCCTCCTAATCATCCCCATCCACTGAATTGGCTCTATCACTGTCTCTCCACTCCACCTATAGCTGGTGTGTGGTGAGTGCACTGGCGCCGTTGTCCTGTGGCTGCCGTCGCATCATCCAAGTGGATGCTACACACTGGTGGTGGTGTTGTGGAGAGACCCCCCTCATGATTGTGAAGCGCTTTGGGTGTATGGCCATACACAATAAATGCGCTACTGTATATAAATACACATTACATTACTTTATTGAATATTATTACATTACATTACATTACATGCTTTACAGGCGCACCTAGCTGAGATGACAGGGAGCTCCTGTGAGTGTGGGAACTGCAAATGGATGAAGTTTGAGTTAGATGACAAGTGCACAGGTTTGCAAACCCCACCTAAAGTTACAAATAATGGCGCCGATGAGAGCGATCATGTGGTGAATGTTGATCCGCCAGCAGAGATCAAGGTTCAAGATTTCAGAGTGAGTGCTGAATAACCCAGAGTGGATCAGCTGTTTAATGGGCTGAATCTGCGTTGCATTCACAGCGTGCTCAGCACTGTACACATCATCACCAGAGAAGCTCGCCTTTACTGAGTTTACACTGAATCTGCGGCTCATAACTGGAGCCAGACAGAATCTGCTGACATTTTTAGCCATTTCTGCACAGAATTTTGTAAAAAAAAAAAAAAATCTGCGGATTTATGCGGAATGACTTTGGGAGTATCATAACTAAAACCTTAATATATGAACAAAAAAGTAATACCTTTTTAACTTTTATTTAATGTTTACAATGAAAATCCAATTCCTGTAGATCCACTTTATTTGGTAAACACAGCAAGTCTCCCATATAACATATCTACTAAAAGACAGAAAATATGACTGCACAAACTGTATTGCACATAAATCAGATGAACACTTTAATATTAGTCAATAATATTACTGACATTAATTTAAAAACTAAATAAATGTAAGTGTACACACATTTACACAAGTAAATAAACAGCGCATGCGCAGATTCCGCGTGGGCCTATACTCATAACAGAGAACGGTATTGTGCCGGTGGTCCTCGTGAGAGTCCTGCTCTGCCCGCTCATATATTGGTCCGGCTGACTCGCCTGCTTTATTCCACAAACACAGAGAAATGTAAATCAGCCATAACGAGACCGAGTATTTACAATGACACAAACCCTTTAAAGAGTGACAGAGGAGAGACTTTTCCTCCTTTCTTTTGTCTGTTCTTCTGTTTATTAACGTGACATGCTTATAAAACAACAGTGTTAAATGGATATTTCTTACTGCAATACTTCATTTTTGTTTGATGCAAACCATAGATTTATTATTTATTGTTCATAAAGTAACAGCAGGACTGTAAATAGCACATAACTCACATTCAAGGCAGCATGATGATGAGAAATGTAGTTCATTGTTAGTATTATCATCATCGTCATCATTAATATTCTATAATTATTAGACGTTCATTTTGGACTTATTGCACAGATATCATCACAGCATTAGTTAGATAGTTGTTTCTGGTTTTTGTTAGTCCTGATTGATGTTGTTTTCAAATACAGTAAATCCCTTAATATTCAGTTTATTGGTGCTCCTACATGTTTGAAGTTGGGAGCAGCGGTGCTACCAAATAAAAAAGCCCCGCACTAGACAAATACTTTTATTTAATTTAATCTTATTTTTATTTATTTATTCATTGTTCTGTCATTTATTTACAGTGTAAAATTATTTATGTTTACATGTCAAAAATGTCACCTGTTTTTAAGCACAGAGGGAGAAGTGCACTATTGTTTGTTTTAATATTATTATGTGCTGTATTAATTGTTTACCGAGCAGCAATAAACAACACTGTAAAACATCAGGAGGTTTCATGTGACTTACTAATCTAGTGGTGTTTGAAATTATTCATTCATTCATTTTCTATTCGGCTTAGTCCCTTTTTTAATCTGGGGTCACCACAGCGGAATGAACCGCCAACTTAACCAGCAAATGTTGTACCCTACCAGCTGCAACCCATCACTGGGGAACACCCATACACTCATTCACACACATACACTGTGGACAATATTTTGTTTTAGCCTACCCAATTCCCCTATAGCGCATGTGTTTGGACTGTGGGGGAAACCGGAGCACCCGGAGGAAACCCACGCCAACACGGGGAGAACATGCAAACTCCACACAGAAACACCAACTGACCCAGCCGAGGCTCAAACCAGCGACCTTCTTGCTGTGAGGCGACAGCACTACTGTTTGAAATGCATAATAATCGTCATAACCGTGAAACCGTGATAATTTCTCAGACTATAATCGTACACCCAATAATCGTCGCATCCCTACACACTACTCTGCTCACATGCTGTTTTTAGTGTACTATATAGTATGGATGTATGCAATTTTGAACGCAGCCATTGTGTTTTTGACTGTGCTGGAGAGAACACAAGCCTATACTCTGGCCAATCAGAACACACAGCAGACTGTTGCGTGACTCACAGGCCACGCCCTTATCATTTGCATGCATTTCAGGTCATTTATCCAGACCTGATGAGCAGCCATCATCAGGAGAACACAGACTGATATGTTGCACTGGAATCATTCATATTCACGCCTTAAGACACAACGCTTCCCGGTGAGACGACAATGATCATTTGACCCCTTGATATTTAGCTTACTATGTGTGTGGGACTTTTATTTTGGAAACCATAGGCTTAAACTGTTTGCTATGTGTCACTGAGCAACATCTCCATGTTCAAGAGGCAAAATGCAGGATATACAGATTGAGCATATATTCAGCTCCTCTCTGAAGAGGCTTCATGTGTGTTTCACTGTGTGTTTTGTTCATTAATCGTGTTTATTGTCAGATGTGCTGTGTATGCTTCAACAAACACATGCAGATGCTCAATCGCTTCCAAATACAGCACAATACACCCCATCAGCCTCTTTAGACACGGCTAATTATAGTTGAGCCTTGATCCACAGCAGATCTGGTGAGCAGAACAGGTTCCTCTGATGGTTTATATTAGAGCGCTCACACACACACACACACACACACACACACACACACACACAATTACACACACTCTCCCCAAGCAGGGCTAATAAACCTCCACACATCCAGTTCAAAAGACTACTCTACTTCCTCTGTTAAAATGAAGTACTATTATATTGCTGTGGTACATCATGCTCTCTCTGTGTGTGTGTGTGTGTGTGTGTGTGTGTGAGAGAGAGAGAGAGAGAGAGCTGTACATTAAAGCAGATCTCATTAATATTCATGACCGATCCAAATATGGTCAATAATGAGCTCCTGACTGTAGGGGTCTTTACTGGAGCAGTAAATGAGCGTATAAAGCGGTGTCTGGAGATAGTGAAAGTAGGGGTGGGCGATATGGAAAAAATATCATATCACGATTTTTTCTGGGAAATCACGATTCACGGTTTTTATCCCGATTCTTTTTCAAGTTGGTTTTTAAGGACTATTTTGCAAATTACAAAGGTACAATACAACCTAACTAATGTCCCCATATAGAAATATACATGGTAAGAGTATGTTTAAGAATATTTAAGGGCTCTGAACCGGTTCAAGGAACAGAAACGACATTTGCAGGACCAGAAAAAAAAAAACAAGATAAACTTTAATCGTTCTGAACAGAAACGTTTACAGTTAGCCGGTTGATAATGTTATTTTATTGTTCTCTTTATTATATGAATTTGGTAGACAAAAAGCATTCATTTAAATCATGTGTATAAATGCGACTGTGGAGCATACAACGTGAAATGCCCGCGAAGCAGACGTCATAAGCCAGAGTCGTTTCTGATGCAACCTGGTCTTAAAGGTTACCGAGAACCTGCTCTTTCATGTACAAAGGTATGCTTCAGTTTAAGTTTTTGCTATTAAAACTTGAATTTATACAAAACTAATTATTGATTGTCGATTGTTTTAACATAGGTCTCCATAAAGAAAATCCTTTTGTTAATATTTCTCTTATGACGAATCATCTGATAAATTGATCTGTATATTGAAGAATGAGGGGCAGCTCATAAACATGATAGATAGCCTAAAGTTTTGAATGATATGATCAAACCACCCAAGCATTTTCCATTCGGAGAATTACAGTAATTGATAGCTTAGTCCTTATAAACAATGCATTAATAAAACACATTATTTACAAGGCTACTGAAGAAATAACCGAATATGCATCCGCATGAGGTAGGCTAAGCGCTCGTTTTTATATAAACTATAAATGTCTGGCCGTGATGCGTATTTATGCCAGTCTATAAAAAGATAATATAGCTGGAAACACTTTAAAATTTTAGAGAAAGTATGTCAAGTTTGCACAACTTATTAACCTGCAACCCATAATTAAACGTCATGTAGCCTACTTTTTGATTACTTGACCCGCGGATTAACCGGCACCCCTACATCCGTCGCAATGCTGCGCAAGGCGTGAGGCATTTGCTGTTTGCTAGTTTCAGCTCGACGCTTTTTCAGTTTATTCATGACAATTAGCTTTTTTATAATGTTGTTATTATTATTATTATTAGCAGTATTATTTACTATTTGTAAATAATATTTGCCCACCTGTCAGGTTTTAGACAGTATGGGGTATAGCATGTGTGTTTGGAAATAACTCAGTTTTTGGACAACACTTCATTATTATTGTTCATTTATTTGTTTGCTGGAAATTAGAACTAAATTTAGAAATAGTTTTGAAACAACTGTTTGCGCTTAACAAACGAAAATAATTATGTATAGGCTAATTGTTGTATGTGCGTACAACACCTTTCCTTATCCACGAGAGTGAAAGTGAAAGTAAAAATTGAGGAAGCTCATTCTCTCATTCTAGCGCTCAGATGCTCTGCTTAAAGCTGGATTTATACTTTCGCCTGGCGCCGCATCGTGCACCTCCGCTGACTGCGCGCGCACCTCGCGAAACGGACGAGGCTTTTATACTTGCCGCGTTCGCCGTTGTGATATTCTTTAAAACGACAGGGGGCGCTCAAAAGTAACTGACCGTAAAGTCAGACAGATAAACAGAGAAGTAGAAAGTTTCCGGAACTACGTCATGTCATTAATATCATTCAAGATTTTTAAACGAATTATTTTATTGTTTTTAGAAATTATTTTAATGATTATAAGGATCTTTATAACCATTCAAGATTTGTTTTAATCAAACTTTGATGCATCACTTGCTTTTGTTCATATCTCGGACAGTTTTACCTATTAAAGTTTATTAAAATATCAATGAGAAGAGAACATGAGTTACTCTACAAATATTTTTTTTTTATTATGGCAAGAATAAAGGCCAAAAAAAGCACACTTACTTAAAAACACAGATGTTTTTTAGATTTAGCCCGCTCCACAATTCACAAGTCTGGCTAGTTTCTGTGCTATACTTATGCTATAAAGGCATTAATAGTCCAAACATTCCTGACCATTATCACCAATAAAGCCTAGAAAAACAGGGCATCAGTGTAAAACGAAAGGGTTAAATATTCATTTCCACTTTTCAAAGCAATAATTTGTTCATTTTAGTTTTGTAGCTATTAAATTTTTTAAATTCAATATTGTAATATATACATCAGTGTAAAACCTATGACTGGCGGACAAACATATTACTGTAATTGTGTACATGGGTCTCCACTTTGCCATGGCCTCTTTTGGCTTTAACAATCCCTCAGGTTTTTCCAAACCTTTTAACATAAACTTTCCTCCTTTCCCATGGCTGCTGCTATTTCTACCCAAGAATTATTGTTCATCAGGTTATCTGTATGATCACGGATCATAAAGATGTGTGTACAGTCGTACTGTTTCAGACAAAATCTCTTCCAAGTGATTCATATTCAACTCAAACCAGACGCGGCGCCGCGCGCACTGTTCGCTTGGGTCTCAAAAAATGCCGTGCGCACCGCCAGCCGAAATCATGTCGCGCGCACTCAAAGCGAACTTCCGCTAACACCGCGATGACGTCACATTCGCCGCGCGCACTTAAGCGAACTAGCGGACGCGTCGAGTATAAACCAGGCTTAACTGTTTTCTCGCTAGTGAAGCGTTCAGTTTTTTCACTTATAAAGTCCGCCATGTAAATAGCAAATGGAGCGACGCAACTGACTCTTAAAAGGAATGGGATATGAGACTTGGTTTATTCTCAAAGCACATCTATAACTCATTAAAAGATTAAGCTCAACCCTGTTAGACCATGCGCTGTGGCGCAGAGCAGATCTTTCCGTTCTTAATATTGGGGCTCCAGTGTTTCCTCTAGGATGTTTTCCAGCAGTGGCGGCAGGACTTTTTTTTTTACACAAATCTGCCAACTATTTCAAAGACAAATATTACACGCAGTATTACAAGTCGAGATAGCATTCATGTAATACGAGCATGCGAATCTCTTTGCTTGCGCGCCGATTTCCTCTGTTCGAGCACAGAACTTCTTGCACGCACTCAAATTTACACGTTCAAGTGCAGATCTTCTTGTGCGCTCTCCAGTAAGCGCTGCTGAAGCGCGATTTAGTGCGTTTTTGTGCGTTTTCCGACATTAACGCGTCCTGAAGTAAAGTGAAACGGCATTAAACTCCAGCAAGATAAAGTCATTGTATGCAGAGCCATTGACCTTTATCAATAAAGTATACTTATGGAAACTGTGTTCATCTTAACTGAAAGATGTCTGTAAGAGAGTCAGTCAGCATGTCACCTTAAAGGGTTGAACAAATAGCGCACAGCACTACTACGGTTACAGAAAAGTTTGCGCTGTTTACCTCTAATATGTTTTGGTGCGTATTGTAGCCGTGGCGGGATGAATTTTGGCGTGGCAGCCCGCCATGGATGAATGAATGTAGCGGAAACCTTGGGGCTCTATAATATTTTGTCTTGGTGCGCCTTTTTTTCTTAGGTGCACCACGCATTGCAATGAATGTATACAATTTTATATTTATATTAAAGATAAATAAGGCAAGAAAATGAGAATGATACTTTTGATATCTTTAAACCAACAAAAATATCTTGTGGTATGCACTTGTTTAATAAAAATCTTTGTAACTGTATTCAACATGCAATAAAGTGCCATAAAAAAAAAAACGAAACCGCATAATCTTTTGTATTTACAAGTAAAATTAATACTCGGCCTATGCCTAAATCCAAAAAGCACTAAATATTTATATATTTATAAATTACATAAACTAAATAACTATATATTACGCTAAATAACTAAAATAGGCTATAATCTTATTCTCTGATTAAAACAAAAGTGCCGCACCACTGACACAATTAATTGCATTTTTCGTTCGATAAAAATATACGCAAATGAAATAAAATCAAATAGTGGCTAGTTTGTAATTTGTTTTAATATTAATAAAATAGCATGCTTGGACTAATTAAGTTTAACGGCTATACGCTGCCAACAGGCCTTTAAAAATATTATTTTACTGTGTACTGGGTTATAATGTATATTTTACAATAAAAACTAAATACAGCATGTCTCACTGTCATTTAAAACATGTAATTCATAACACATCAGAAGACCTGCGGTGTGTAAACTGTACAGGGGGTGTTGGTCAATAGCCTACAGCACATAACGCTATTGAACTAATATCTCAGAGGGAGATTATGTTAGCCTAATTTAAGAGATTTAAAAAATAAAATAAATTTTTCATAAGGAAGGCGTGTTTCAGCACTTGCTGCTGGATTAAGTAGACGGGGCTGGCTGTGTAGCGCCTTTAAGCGGCGTCTGTCAATCAGCCTACTGCTGGTGAGCGGGAGCGCGCGTAAGAGCGCAGAGCCTGTATAGATAAAACCAAAAGCAAGTTCATATTATAAATATTTCATTAACA
>CAIGQS010000117.1:15000-97500 GCA_903798195.1 Danio kyathit
CCTAGCAACCACCTATTAATGGCTTAGCATCCACTGAGAACACCTTATCAACTGCCTATCAATGCCTTAGCAACCACCTAGCAACCACTGAGAACACCTTAACAACCCTAACACCCTAGCAACCACTCAAAACTCCCTAGCAACCACATAGCAACGCCTTAGCAACCACTGAAAACACTTTAACAGCTGCCTATCAACGCCTTAGCAACCCCTCAGACCTCCCTAGCAACCACTGAGAACACCTTAACAACCCTTACACTTTAGCAACCACTCAGAACTCCCTAGCAACCACATAGCAATGCCTTAGCAGCCACTGAAAACACTTTAACAACTGCCTATCAACGCCTTAGCAACCCCTCAGACCTCCCTAGCAACCACTGAGAACACCTTAACAACCATAACACCTTAGCAACCACTCAGAACTCCCTACCAACCACATAGCAATGCCTTAGCAACCGCTGAAAACACTTTCACAACTGCCTATCAACGCCTTAGCAACCTCTTAGACCTCCCTGGCAACCACTGAGAACACCTTAACAACCCTAACCCCTTAGCAACCACTCAGAACTCCCTAGCAACGGTATAGCAACCGTTAATAATATCTTGTAAACTATGCAGACAGTTTCAGAGCTCAGTCCTCCAGCTGAATCCAGCATCAGTGAGTGTGTGATGTTCACCAGCTGACGCTGTGCTCCATCTCCCGGGCTGGTCGAGAGTGTTGAGGATATGCATGTGTAGCAGCTGTCTAAAACACATTAGACCATGATTACTGCAATATTACTCCCTTACATGATCAAACAAATCAAACTAATGATTGATCAGTTCATTTACAGTAATGTGGACTGATCATGTCACATCATGACTCTGTTATTTCAGCTGATTACTAGAACACTGCCATCAGCTGTTGTCGAAGAGTGTCCAGTGCCGAAGCGTAAACAAGCAGAACATTCAGCAACTGTGAACGAACACTCCACTTCTATTGGATATAGGCTAATTATACACTCTCCGAGAGTATCCCTCCAGCTGATCTGCAGGAGCAGCATTAGCTTAGCTTAGCATAGATCATTGAATCGGATTAGACCGTTAGCATCTCACTCAGAAATGAGCAAACGGCTTTGATGATTCTCCTTTATAAAGCTGAGCTCTTCTGTATCACATCTGAAGAGGGAAGCTCAGTCATGTTAATAACGTCACACAGATGTTTACATGATTAATGCACAATACTGTTTATGAAGGGACCTCTTCTGTCTCTTAGCAGATATCTTGTAGGAGAGACCTACCAAACAGGGGGATCTTGCATAGTAGACCTTCAATAAAAGATTCAAATATATTATTCTTGGCATCATGGTGGCTCAGTGGTGTCGCACTGTGGCCTCACAGCAAGAAGGTCACTGGTTCAAGCCCCGGCTGGGTCAGTTGGCATTTCTGTGTGGAGTTTGCATGTTCTCCCCGTGTTGGTGTGGGTTTCCTCCGGGTGCTCCGGTTTCCCCCACAGTCCAAACACATGCGCTATAGGGGAATTGATCAACTAAACTAGCCGCAGTGTATGAGTGTGTGTGTGAATGAGTGTTTCCCTGTACTGGGTTGCAGTTGGAAGGCCGTCCATTGCATAAAACATATGCTGGAATAGTTGGCGGTTCATTCCGCTGTGGCGACCCCTGATGAATAAAGAGACTGAGCTGAAGGAAAATGAATGAATGACTATATTATTCTTGCTTAATGTGTGAAGGGTTACTCAGAGCCACTCCACATTCATCTGCAGATTGTTTACAATACTCTGAGCAGTAACAGCAGAGAGATTGTGTCTGGTCCTGCTGATGCTCTAATGATAATTGCTGCTGCACTATGGTAATAGCGGTACCAGGGGCACAACATTTTAAAGATAACATATTATAATGTGTGTTATTATTCAAAACAAAAGTCCTTGAAGCTTATAGAAGGTTTATCTAAATGTATTAAGCCCCCGCAGCAGTGGAATGAGCCGCACGCATGCGCAGACAGACGCAGGAGAGCACAGAGTGTTCCAGCTCAGAGTAAACTGAGGAAAACACACAGAAAGTGTTCAGGCTCACCACAGAAACCGAGAGAGGAGAGCTCTGGAGTGCTGGAGTATAATGTAGTGCGCTGTGTAGTGGAGTAATGTGCTCTCGCTGGAGATAAAGGAGAAGCTCCCGAATGCAGCTGCATGCTCTGGCCACCAGGCGGCGCCACTGAGGCAGAAACAGAACTACAGCAGGGTGAAGGCCGATTTATACTTCTGCGTCAAGCGCACGCGTATGCTACAGCGCAGCCTACGTGTGGACGCATAGCCCCTCGCCGTGGCCGTCGGCGTCGTTGGCGCACACCTCTCAAAAAATGTAACGCGTACGCGTAGCGCAAGCTCTGTGATTGGTCGGCTTGGTAGCGCTTTATTATTACACATTAAAGCCTGGTTTATACTTCTGCGTCAAGTGATCGGCGTGACCCACGGCCCAAGCCTCGCGTGTACCTGTGCATTTATACTTCTGCTGCTGTTTCTGTTGCTCTGCAATACACTTCTGAAACACTAGCTGGCAGTAGGTGTTTATGTTCCTCTGTGTCGAGTTTCTTCGCTGGTGTTTTGTTTTTCCTGAACACTTCCTTAATGTACAAGTGGCTCAAACTCGCTCATTTTGAGGTGGGAACCGGCGGACGTGGAACAACTTTAATCATGAGGTAAACACAAAACAACAGTCTCCATCCGGAGCTCCTTCACAGGACTCCACACTTGTAAACACTCGCTGCATCGGGCGCGCGGCTCTCACCTCCGCCCACACTCGTCAGCGCTACCAAGCCGACCAATCACAGAGCTTGCACTACGCGTACGCGTTACATTTTTTGAGAGGTGCGCGTCAACAATGCCGATGGTTATGGCGAGGGGTTATGCGTCCAAGTGTAGGCTTTGCCGTAGCATACGCGTGTGCTTGACGCAGAAGTATAAATCGGCCTTAAATCGGCCTTTACCCTGAGCCACAGGAGTTCATCACAGAGCTGTAGCTGACACTCCAGAGGTGCAGTCTGGAGGAGATGAGGATCAGCTGTGCTTATCCACCTATTCTTATGCGCATTTGGATTATTGTGTAAATAATGCTTCATGGAAACACCAAGATGCGCAGACAGTTTGAAAATGCAGATAAATAAATGTATGCAATAGGAATGCAATAATACAGTTTTGTGCATGAATGTAACTCACATCTCTGGAGCTAGTGAGCGGCGATTGCCTTGCTGAATGTGAAGAGGAGCTCAGGAAAGCACATCTGGAGGTCCTGAAATGCAGAAACTGAAAGAGAAATGCTGCAGAGAAAGACAACATCAGAGATATCAGACTTTACATTCACATGACTGATCAGGGGTGTGTTTCTGAAAACCATCATTAGCCAACTAAGGTCACAAGTTCTGTCGTTACAAAGATAGTTTGTTGATTTGGCACTTCCCAAATCCATCGCTCCAACCAACATTCGCAAACTGCGTCGCAAACTTGAGCACTTGAAACGACACCTCTGGAGCTGTAGTTAAAAGCATAGTTCCTGGCTGTGTTCTATTCCCACTTATCCCCCCTATGCCCTATTCATTTAGAACATTCTAACATTCAAAGCTGGAATTATTAAAAATAAAAAAGCATTAAGGTCATCTCTCTTAGGTGTAATTTGCTTTCAAAGTATTTTTACAGTTCAGTTTTAGCAATCTTCATGTTTACATTTGTGCTCCCTTCACAGTGCACTCTGAAAACATTGATGTCATTTTGAACACAGCCTCATGACAAAAGCTACAGGTGACTATTATTTAAAAACGGAATTTATGTTACGTCTCCAAAGCTTGTGAAAATACAAAACACAGCATACGCTCATGCTTTTACTTTAGAGTGGCTTATTTATTTATTTATTTATTTATTTATTTATTTATTTATTTATTTATTTATTTATTTATTTATTTATTTATTTATTTATTTTGTGTGTGTTTAACAAGACAATCATATTAACCATAATAATGGATGACATCAAGTACAATAATAAAACAAAAAGATAAAAAACAATAGTAAAATAAGATAATAAAAACAGGGTGCAGAGGCAAACTATCAAATCAAGTAATATTCACAAAGTTTACAAAATTTCACAGTTTTAACACATTTTTTGCAGTAAACATTTTGTAAAGTAGTAATTAAACAATTTAGGTCACAAAGAGAATTCTGCAACTGAGGTAATGATGAAGACAATCAGCATTTGTGAATATAATATTTACCCAATCAAATAAATAAATTGCCTATTTTTTATGCTGTGTTTGTCATGAGAAAAGTACCACACTATATCACACATGGAAAAACCAATGCTAAATTACATTTTGATGTAAACAAGACGGATAAATCAGACCAAAACACTTTAACATGTGAGCATTTGACAAAAAGAGGATCAATCCATTCCATACGCGAGTTACAGAGACACTATTTGAGTTAGGATTACCGAATTTACATCCAATCTCGTGTGCGGGGCAGATATCGTGACACTTTTCAGTGAAGTTTATTTATAAACTAATTTCGAGAGGATCACGTGATTATGATTGAACACGGCTGGTTCTGCATTAACTATGTTTGATCCACCAATCAGACGATTCCTAACCCACTATAAAGAGCCAGGGTTTCTCACTACAGTCATCTTCGATTTGAAGAATCCCCCCTCTTCCACCCCTACTCCTCCACCTTTCCCTTCATAGGGCGGCATGGTGGCCCAGTGATTAACACTGTTGCCTCACAGCAAGAACGTCACCGGTTCTAGTCCTTTAACAGGCCGGCTGTCGTCTCTGTGTGAAGTTAGCATGTTCTCCCCGTGCTCGTGTGGGTTTCCCCCGGGTTCTCCTGTTTCCTCCCACAATCTAAAAACATGCACTACAAGTGAACTGATCAATCTAAATGTAGCACTACAGTCAAACTCTCATCAGCAGCATATTTCTTCATAGCAATCATTTTCTGTCATCAGCTCTTATCAAAAAAGGGGGAGTTCTCCAGATCTACCTGAACTCAAACTCCCCTCTCACCCTGAAAACGGGAGGGAGCCCAGGGCTCAAGGACCTTCTGAGCTCAGGGCTCTCTCCCAGGACAGCATGCCAAACACGCTTATAATCAATCATGAGCTAAGGGTGAACTCTTGAAATGTAATTCTTTAAGTTTGTTGGGAACACTGAGTTTGTAAGGTAAGAGCCCAGCTTTTAATGAATTAATCTGATCTGTTAAAGAACTCCACAGAAATGTTCCCCTCGGAGTGATTCTGTTCTTTGACTGAAACACATTTCCTATATTATATATGGATCTTTTTTAAGCAATCGTTTCGAGTGACAAGTGGCATTTCATTAAATGAGCAAGATTAGGCCTTAATCACAGTATGAAATTCTTTATGAATAACAGGGAAATTATATTAACCATGAACTCACCCTATGAGTAGACGTTCCCTTGTGGAGCAAGTAAATCACAAAGAGAGTTCATCTCTTTTCCATGCCGATTCTTATAAAAATGTAGATGCTTTCGTTGTTCCACAGCTTCAACATAATTTCCATGCCAAAGGAGCCTGTTCCTGATATTTGGAGAGTTTATAGGGAGTTTGCACAGCAAACATTCCAGCGTTAAATATACAGTGTGATTTTTTTTTGGTGTTGTTCAGTGTTAAAACCAGAGTACATTTTAATCCACGAGTGTGAAAGAGCGTATATTTAAGAGTTTTTTTTTCAGTGTTAAACTTTCAACCCAATATGCAGTGTATTTCCCACTAGTGATGGGAAGTCCATGTGTTTTTACTCGAATCGGTTCTTTCAGACAAACAGTGATCAAACCAGTATGTTTTGCTTAAACTTGAAACATGTGTTGTTGCATTTTAAAATACAAAGAGTTAAATGTATTGAAATTATTTCTGAAAAGATTAATGAACATTTCATAAATGAAAACTATTGTCACACACACCAATTGATAATATAGGAAAAAAGGTAATAGATTAACACTCTGAAGGGTAACACACACTCCAGTTCGATGTGAGAATAAACTCTTACTGTGTTAAAATGAACTCTGAGAGTAATGTACAGATTTCACACTTTAGAAAGTGCTATTTTAACTCCAATGGAGGGAGTCATATGTACACCCAAGGAGTGTTAAGATAAACTCAAATTGAGTTAAATGTACACTGATTTTTTTTGCTGTGTGGATGGAGAAAAACTAGAAGGTAACAAACATTTGAGACCTCCAATCTTTTATAAATATTATGCTGGATAATCCTCCAAATCGAATCTGGGAATTAACACTGTCATTCATTCATTTTCTTTTCGGCTTTGTCCCTTTATTAATCTGGGGTCACCACAGCGGAATGAACCGCCGAATTAACACTGTTTTTAATCCAATTTACTTTGAAAGTGTAATTGATGTCAAAAAATCAGTCATGTCAAAACAGACTTTACATTCACATGACTGTTCAGGGCTGTGTTTCCCAAACGACGTAACTCGCGGCTGAACTATCATAGTATGATGCATCATTTGGGAACAGACTGATGTAGAGACGAGTGTACCGTAGTTTCTCTGTCGCAGATCCATCATTTAAACCATGTTAGTTATAGCGTAAAACGCCCACAATGATGCTCTAAACAGGGTGGAGGAACTACTGCTTTAGAGAAAAACCCCATCATTTATTTGTGCAGATTATATTGTTTTACACGCATTGAAAACAATCCAATATTAGTTTTGGTAAAACATGAAGATCACTAAAACTGAACTGTAAAATAATTTTAAAGCAAATTACACCTAAGAGAGATGACCTTAATGCTGTTTTGAATGTTAGAACTTTCTAAATGAATAGGGCATAGGGGGGATAAGTGGGAATAGAACACAGCAGGAACTCTGTTTCTAACTACAGCTCCAGAGGTGGCGTTTCAAGAGCTCAAGTTTGCGACGCAGTTTGCGAATGTTGGTTGGAGTGATGAATTTGGGAAACACCAAATCAACAAACTATGTTTGTAATGACACAACTTGCGATCTTAGTTGGCTAACGATGGTTTTCAGAAACACACCCCTGAGCATCAACACTCAAAGATTTGCAGATTATCTACTGGTCAGGAATATCTGCTCAAATTGACAAATGGTGTCATAATGTGCCGTATGCAGCACTGGTATAAACACACACACACACACACACACACACACACACAAAACCACCATACATCAAGATTACTGAGTCTGAGTATTAATATACACACAGCAAATACTCAGAGTTTCTGAAGTGTAGCAGGAGCAGAGGTGTAGTCATGGCACTGAAGTCACGCTTCACCAGACATGCAGTGTGGAGTCAGGGCTAATGTACACCCAGACCCTTTCACACGTGCAGGTTCCTCAGCAGCAGAAGTCTTCATAGCTGAGTAAACTAAAGTCCCTTAGGGCAAGTAATTTCACTCGGCGGCCATCTCTGAAATGAGGAAACTCAAATTTGGGGAAGCATCTAATTCTCCAAAGCTGTAAACTCTAAAGCGACTCTTTCTTCACAAGTGTGTGGGTGTTTGAGCGGTTTCTGTCATATGATTTGAGCTTGGTGTACCCACCTTCATTTCATGCAGACTGCAACACCAGAGAACATCTGTTGACAGGTGTAGTGGGTTCATGTAACAGTAGAGATTTCCAGCTGTGTGTGGATATACTCCTCATGTGTGTGGAGCTTGAGTTCGCTGAGATTCCTGTGTGTTTGCTGACCCGAGGGTTCATAAATGAAGCTGCAGAAACTGTCCTAAACACACACCTGGACCGAGCAATCACTGATTGGCTCCTGCAATAGAAGGCGGGGCTTGATTTGCCATACTGAGCGTTACACTTTTCCCCATGAACAACTATACGAGCGACATGTCTGGTGTATTCTGTAGTGCAGTGAATCTGAGAGTACAACACATGATTATTCTGCAATCCTATGTGCTGAAATAATGAGAGAAAACTCCAGCATGCTTACTCTTCACAACACTGCCCAGGGCTGATTTAAGGTTTGGATACCTGTATGGATAAATCACATTAGTGTTTGTGAAGCAGCTGTGTACCCAGCTAACAAAATTCATGTGGCTCATATCCGGCCCACACCATACACTTACATCCGGCCCATGGAATGATGGCTCTAGGGCGGTCCGCTCCTGTTTGCCAGATCTGGGCCACAATAAAGCCATAGCAATACCACATATCAGCCAGAATTCAACCAAATGAACCAGAACTGACCCTATTCTGGGCCACAGTTTGCTTTTATTCTGGCCCAGATCCGGCCCACACCAGACACTTACATCCGGACCACATACTGAATGGAATGATGGCTCAAGGGCGGTCCGCTCCTGTTTGCCAGATCTGGGCCACAAAAAAGCCATAGCAATACCACATATTAGCCAGAATTCAACTAAATGAACCAGAACTGACCCTATTCTGGGGCACAGTTTGCTTTTATTCTGGCCCAGATCCAGCCCACACCAGACACTTACATCCAGACCACATACTGAATGGAATGATGGCTCTAGGGTGGTCCAATCCTGTTTGTCAGATGTGGGCCACAAATTTACTACCCATATCTGCCATGTCAAGGAGCTATGATTTGACCCCTACAATTATCAAATGATCACTGTACTTTATCTTGACCAAAAGTGACCTATCATATGTTTTAGGATAACAGTACCATACTTGCCACTCAGCTGCTTTGAGCTCACACCATCCTTAGCCAGAGATACTCACCCCTATTTGCCAAATCTCATCTGGGCCACTATAGGCTCACAGCCACATTAGTCAGAGCTTACTGTGCCAAATATTCGCTTAAAGTGGCCCACATTTGTTTTAAGATAACTGGGCCACATTTTCCATATCTTCTCTGGGACACTATAGGCTCACAGCCACATTAGCCAGAGCTTACTGTGCCGAATATTTGCCAAAAGTGGCCCACATATGTTTTAAGATAACTGGGCCACATTACCATATCTTCTGTGGGCCACTTTAGGCTCACAGCCACATTAGTCAGAGCTTACTGTAACCAATATTCACCAAAAGTGGCCCACATATGTTTTAAGATAACTGGGCCACATTTGCCATATCTTTTCTGGGCCAGTTTAGGCTCACAGCCACATTAGCCAGAGCTTACTGTAACCAATATTCACCAAAAGTGGCCCACATATGTTTTAAGATAACTGGGCCACATTTGCCATATCTTTTCTGGGCCAGTTTAGGCTCACAGCCACATTAGCCAGAGCTTACTGTAACCAATATTCACCAAAAGTGGCCCACATTTGTTTTAGGATAACTGGGCCACATTTTCCATATCTTCTCTGGGCCAATATAGGCTCACAGCCACATTAGCCAGAGTTTACTGTGCCGAATATTCACCAAAAGTGGCCCACATATGTTTTAAGATAACTGGGCCACATTACCATATCTTCTCTGGGCCACTACAGCCTCACAGCCACATTAGTCAGAGTTTACTGTAACCAAAATTCACCAAAAGTGGTCCACATTTGTTTTAAGATAACTGGGCCACATTACCATATCTTCTCTGGGCCACTACAGGCTCACAGCCACATTAGTCAGAGCTTACTGTGCCGAATTTCACCAAAAGTGGCCCACATTTGTTTTAAGATAACTGGGCCACATTACCATATCTTCTGTGGGCCACTTTAAGCTCACAGCCACATTAGTCAGAGCTTACTGTAACCAATATTCACCAAAAGTGGCCCACATATGTTTTAGGATAACTGGGCCACATTACCATATCTTCTCTGGGCCCCTTTAAGCTCACAGCCATGCTTCAAATGTGTAAATAGATCAAATAGATCAAAAGGCTGTGTCTGAAAACTTAAAATGTAGTATAAATAAATGATTTTCAATATTCTTCAATACTGCATGTTATTTATTTACACAGTCATAATTATAAAAATAACAGTAGGACTAGTAATAGTAGCAATAGTGATACCAGAATGGGAAAAAAAACATTTCATCAAAATAACCCAATGCATTGGGTCAAAATAACCAATAGTTGGGAAGCTGCTATAATAACCTATAGTTGGGTTATATGTTAGGGTATTTTTAACCCAACTATTTTAGCTGGGTGGATCGCAACACACCGTTTGATAATTAAAATGTTTAGCAGGAAACTGATTGACAGCACTAAGTGTGTAATCCGACCCTGAGGAGAATACCGCTGCAACACCACAGCGCTCCACTAGAGGGAGCCAGAATGTCTCCGGCAGCTGCGTCCTCAGAGTTTATGTCTCGCAGCTGTTCAGTGTTCAGTAGTCAACATTTTAAGTGGATCAAAAAAAGACCACAAATGTCCTGCTGCTGTTCAATATTTCCCGGCTGTGGTTCAGTAGTTCCAGGACAGCTGTGCTGATAGGTGCCGATCCACTACTCATGTTCACCACTGCAGTGTGTTGATCTCTGCGTCTGCTCGATTGCTCCGGCCTGTGCGCGGTCTGCTGCTCTTGGTCTCTGCCCTCGGCTGCTTCAGTCTGATGAAGATGGCCGCCGTGTGCTCTGCGCTCCGTGTGTGTCGCGGGATCCTGAAGGAGATCCGCTCCGCCAAGGGCTCCGGTTACCGACACTCTCCCGTTTACCAGTATGTGCTGCAGCAGTTCCGGAGAAACCAGGTAACGGCGACGACTGCGCATGAGCGGTAGCAGAGAGTCAGAGAGATCACTTATTCTGAGATCTAGAGAACTGCGCACTTCACCCGCTGTCCGTCTAGGGCACTCAGTAGTGTATACATCTAGTGTGTGTGTGTGTGTGTGTGTGTGTGAGAGAGAGAGAGAGCTCTAACCCAGGACAGGACTGATCTAGAGGTTGCGTGTTTGAGCTGCTCATGTTGTCTGCTGTTCAGTGTTTTGTCAGTGGTGTTGTGTGGTTCAGTGTTCAGCTGTCTGAGTGGATCAGCACGGGACACATCTGAAGCACTCGTCTCGTGTCTCCTCTATCAGCAGTGATGATGGCCAGAGTCTGAGCAGGACACCACTGTTGCCAACTATTTTCAACAAAAAGGCGCTAAGCTCTGCCCGAAAAGTCGCTAAAAGTCGCTAGATTACGTCATACGCTAATTTGCATATTACTGACGTCATCACGTTCTACCATTTCTGTTTATTTAAGAGCCTATGGTAAATAAATGGGGTATTTATTTATATTTGCACTACGCTTTATGTAAGCATGTCAATTTAACTAAATTTATTGCTGTTTGAATACAGTATATCAATATAGATGTGTAGTAAATTTGCAGTAATCGCTCAGAGGTAATAAACTCAGACAAGTTCTGAAACTCTCACTTAAATCATCTCTGATTGTGAACAAGAAAAGAATAAACGGTCAAATTAAACTGTTAAAATAAAGGAGAAGCAGATCGGTTTGACTGTACATGGGAAATACCTTCACACTGCCGGTGCTAAATCATTTGCCGTCGGTACGCAGAGGGGTGATCTGCTGTCAGGCTGCAGGTGGTAGAGGCTGCTGTATGAGGACTGGGCCGCCTGTCAGTGCTCTGAGGCGGGGGAGGGGCCAGCGGCTTGAGAAGAGTAGGAACGGTACAGTAATGGACAAACGACAGTCTATAAAAATCTCCAGTAACACACAAAAAAAGTCGCTAGATTTGTCGCTAGTCGCTTTTTTGAAAATTTGTCGCTAGGGGGGTCTGAAAAGTCGCTAAATCTAGCGACAAAGTCGCTAAGTTGGCAACACTGCAGGACACTGTTTCACTGTGTGTTTATCTGACTCATCAGCCAATCAGGATGGAGGTGTGTGTGTGTGTGTGTGTGTGTGTGTGTGTGTGTGTGTGTGTGTCTTGAGAACTCTAAGAACATTGGGTCAGCCTGTGAGCTCATAACTCTGCATCAGACTGACACACAGACTACATTCAGCTCAGTCTAATCAGCAGCCAATCACTGATGACCTTTAAACTTACTAGCCACGCCCTAGCAACCACTTACAGCACCCTAGCAACTGTCCCATAGACTGTGACTAGTTGCTCTAACACATGCTAAAAATGCTTACATGCTGCTGACATGCTAATATTGCTATTAATATGCTAGCAACATGCTAGTGACATGCTAGTCATGCTAGCACATGTTAATTCATGTAAGATACATGATGATTCATGCTAAAATCATAATAGATGCTAATTCATGCTAGAATCACATTAACAATATGCTAAGTCATGTTAAAATCATGTTAATTCAAGCTAGAAACATGCTAATTCATGTTGGAATTATGCTAATTCACACGTAAAACATGCTAATTAATGTTAGAAACATGCTAATTCATACTAAAAACATGCTAACAACATGTTAATTCATATTGAAAATATGCTAATACATGCTAGAATCATGCTAATTCATGCTGGAATAATACTAATTCATGTTAGATTCGTCCTAAGGACATGCTAATGTGTTAGAATCATGCTAATTCAAGCTGGAATCATGGCAATTCATAATAGAATCCCGTTAACATCGTGTTAATTCATGCTGGAATCATACTAACAACATGCTAATTTATGTTAGAATCATGCTTACATCGGGTTAATTCATGCTAGAAACATGCTAACACATGACAATTCATGTTGGAAACATGTTAACATGGTTATTTATGACAGATTTATGCTAATTCATGTTGAAAACATACTAATCCATGCTAAATTGATCCTGATAACATGCTAATTTGTTAAAAATAACATAATTCATGCTAGAATCATGCTAATTCAAGCTGGAACCATGCTAATTCATGCTGAAATAATGTTAATTCATGCTACATTCATCCTAATAACATGCTAATTTTTGAAAACCATGTTAATTCATGCTAGAATCATGTTGATTTGTGTTGGAATTATGTTAATTCTAGGGTTGGGCAATGTTGACAAATTTGCCATCGTACGATGTCTAATGCGAACATCGGCGATGGACGATGGTGTCGTCGTAGGCGGGGTGGGGGTCTTTGTTGTTAAATATCAATTAATTCATAAGGAATTTAATAATTGTAGCCTATCGTTTTCACTACCTGACCCACATGGTCTTTGCTTTACCCATGACCAAACCATAAATAAATAAAGTTATACACAAATTACCACCTGTAAATCACTGTTTTTCCGCGGGACTCTGGCATGATCAGGCGGAGTGATCTGCGTCATAATGGCTTTTTCCCCACAGCAGGTGGCGGAGACCAGACGAGAGTTGGTTTAGAGTTCACTGTAATTTATTGTGATTAATGATAACTTCCTTATTTTATTATTATTATGAGGACATAATAACGAGTAAAGATGCTAGGGCTCGACCGTTTTGGTCACCCTTGCGCCTCATATTTTACGCGACCTAAAATATGTATTTGAAAGCATTTGTGCGAGTGCATACATTTTTACCGTGCGACCTGTTTTCACTGCTAAATCCTCACCGCGTGCGCAGATTTAGGAGACATTTATGCAGAATGCATCTTTGCACCTAAAGACGCCAAACGCAGCGCTCAGGAACAGATTAAACAGTTGTCATGTGAACTTGCTGAAGTAAAAAAAGCCTGCAATGCTTGCCCCGCCTTTGTGCTCTTCTTATTGGCCCACTGCGCTAGAACTGAACGCGAATGGATTGGTTAATATCAGCTGTCAATCACTCAGTCAACGCCTTCACATGACAGGAGCTACAGCCGCGGAAATGTGACGCGCTGAAGATGAGAGAATGAAAATAACACTTACAGATTTAGTTTTAGAAAGCACCTAAAGTTAAATAATGGCACATCTTATTAGTGATCATGTGCTGAATGTTAATCCACCATTTACACTTTTCCAAGAGTGGATAAAAGACTTCCAGTGGCTTCAAGTCCGCTATGAAAATAACTAAAGGCATTCACTGTAAAGTCTGTGGGACGGGGTTTGCAGGTAACAGCGTTTGCCACAGAATCTACACATTTTAAGCGTGAGAGGTGCTGTATAATCCTCACGATGTATTTAATCCTCAGCATGCTGACAGTGCAAACAGCAGCTATAAGTATAATATAACACAGCTCATGAAAAGACCGCTATTGCTATTAAGATGACATGCAAATAATAAGTTATATATCAATATACATGTGGGGCGGGGCGATGGATCGTGATGCCGGCTCAGCATCGTCAAGTTTATCAGCCATCGGCGATGGACGATGACATCGTCTATCGGCCCAACCCTAGTTAATTCGTGCTAGAAACATGCTAACAACATGCCAATTCATGCTAGAAACATGTTAATTCATGCAAGAATTATGTTAACAGCATGCTAATTCATTTTAGAAACATAACAACATGCTAATTCATACTAGAAACATGCTAATTCATTAGGGCTGTGAACCTACACTGGTCTCACGGTTCGGTTACGATTATCATGCCATCGATTCAGTTCAATTCGATATCTCGGTGCATCACGGTGCATTGACGATTATTTCCATAATTAGATTTTTTTCTTTACAACACAAGACATTTTTTTTATTAAAATCCATAAATATGTTTATATTTATATATTATTTGTAATACAATTTTGTCCTTTAATACAAGCAGTCAGATATATGAACTGTACCTTTAATTATACCTGCTCAAAAAAAACACTCTTTGTGAATGAAAACTTCAATTCATGCTCAGAAGACAGCACGAGCAATTCATAAAAGTTTCATAACAAATAAACTAATGTAAATATTATCCCGCTTGCTTTTTAAGCGCTGGCAGGTTCTTACATCCCTTGATTGGTCCTTGTCTCTCTTCACCCGCTCAACAGAAAGGGCTGCCGCTTGGCTTTAGAAACGAAAGCACTGTGAGTGACGCGGGAAAAAAAAGCCGCGGGTCCAGTCTATATGCGCATAATGGGTCAAATGCCCAAAGTGTGTGTGTGTGTGTGAGAGAGAGAGAGAGAGAGAGAGTTCCTCCGTGTCCATGATTCCTCAGTGTCAGTGAAAGATCTGCTATTTAAGTAGTAGGAGTGTTTTATTTTACTCACCCTCGCCTCCTCCGCCAGTATTCTACCGCGACATCGCGCATATGGGATAAATGACGTCAGTGCGTAATAACCGGTTATGATCTATTGCTGAACCGATATCGAATTGTCCCCATCTGCATCGCGGTGCACCGAAGAAACGATTAATTTTGACACCCCTATAATTCATATTGGAACCATGCTAACAACATGCTAATTCATGCTAGAATCATACTACATGACAATTCATGCTGGAATCATGATAATTCATGCTAGAATCATGCTAATTCATGCTGGATTCATACTAGAATCATGCTAATTCATGCTAGAATTATACTACATGACAATTCATGCTAGAATAATGTTAATTCATGCTAGAATCATGCTAATTCATGTTGGAATCATGCTAATTCATGCTGGAATCATGCTAATTCATGCTGGAATCATGCTAATTCATGCATTCATGCTAGAATCATGCTAATTCATGCTGGAATCATGCCTATTCATGATGGAATCATGCTAATTCATGCTCATTCATGCTGGATTCATGCTAGAATCATGCTAATTCATGCTACAATCAAGCTAATTCATGCTGGAATCATGATAATTTATGCTAGAATCATGCCAATTCATGCTAGAATCATGCTAATTCATGCTGGAATCATGCTAATTCATGTTGGAATCATGCTAATTCATGCATTCATGCTAGAATCATGCCAATTCATGCTGGAATCATGCTAATTCATGCTGGAATCATGCATTCATGCTAGAATCATGCTAATTCATGTTGGAATCATGCTAATTCATGCTGGAATCATGCTAATTCATGCATTCATGCTAGAATCATGCTACAATCATGCTCATTCATGCTGGATTCATGCTAGAATCATGCTAATTCATGCTACAATTATGCTCATTCATGCTAGAATCATGCCAATTCATGCTAGAATCATGCTAATTCATGTTGGAATCATGCTAATTCATGCATTCATGCTGGAATCATGCTAATTCATGCTGAAATCATGCATTCATGCTAGAATCATGCTAATTCATGTTGGAATCATGCTAATTCATGCTGGAATCATGCTAATTCATGCATTCATGCTAATTCATGCTCATTCATGCTACAATCATGCTCATTCATGCTGGATTTATGCTAGAATCATGCTAATTCATGCTACAATCATGCTGGATTCATGCTAGAATCATGCTAATTCATGCTACAATCATGCTCATTCATGCTGGAATCATGCTAATTCATGCATTCATGCTAGAATCATGCTAATTCATGCTCATTCATGCTACAATCATGCTCATTCATGCTGGATTCATGCTAGAATCATGCTAATTCATGCTACAATCATGCTCATTCATGTTGGAATCATGCTAATTCATGCTGGAATCATGCTAATTCATGTTGGAATCATGCTAATTCATGCATTCATGCTAGAATCATGCCAATTCATGCTAGAATCATGCTAATTCATGTTGGAATCATGCTAATTCATGCTGGAATCATGCTAATTCATGCTGGAATCATGCTAATTCATGTTGGAATCATGCTAATTCATGCATTCATGCTAGAATCATGCCAATTCATGCTGGACTCATGCTAATTCATGCTGGAATCATGCTAATTCATGCTGAAATCATGCATTCATGCTAGAATCATGCTAATTCATGTTGGAATCATGCTAATTCATGCTGGATTCATGCATTCATGCTAGAATCATGCTAATTCATGCTCATTTATGCTACAATCATGCTCATTCATGGTGGATTCATGCTAGAATCATGCTAATTCATGCTACAATCATGCTCATTCATGCTGGATTCATGCTAGAATCATGCTAATTCATGCTACAATCATGCTCATTCATGCTGGATTCATGCTAGAATCATGCTAATTCATGCTACAAGCATGCTAATTCATGCTGGAATCATGCTAGAATCATGTTAAGTCATGGTACAATAATGCTACTTCATGCTGGAATCATGCTACTTCATGCTGCAATCATGCTAATTTATGCTACAATCATGCTAATTCATGTTAGAATCATGCTAATTTATGCTACAATCATGTTGATTCATGCTACAATCATGTTAATTCATGCTACAATCATGCTAATTCATGCTAGAATCATGTTAAGTCATGGTACAATAATGCTACTTTATGCTGGAATCATGCTACTTCATGCTGGAATCATGCTACAATCATGCTAATTCATGTTGGAATCATGCTAATTTATGCTACAATCATGCTAATTCATGTTAGAATCATGCTAATTTATGCTACAATCATGTTAATTTATGCTACAATCATGTTAATTCATGCTACAATCATGTTAATTCATGCTACAATCATGCTACTTCATGCTGGAATCATGCTAGAATCATGTGAAGTCATGGTACAATAATGCTACTTCATGCTGGAATCATGCTAATTCATGCTGGAATCATGCTAATTCATGCTGGAATCATGCTAATTCATGTTATTATTATGCTTACAACGTGCTAATTCATGCTAGAAACATGCTAACAATATGACAGTTCATGTTGGAAACATGCTAACAACATGTCAATTAATGTCAGAAACATGCTAATTCATACTGTAAACATGCTAACAACATGCTAATTAATGTTTGAAACATGCTAACGGCATGCTAATTTATATTGAAATCATGCTAACAATATACTTATTTATGTTAGATTCATGCTAATTCATGTTGGTAACATGCTGACATTAATTCATGCTAATTCATGCTAGAATGATGCTAATTTATGCTAAAATAATGCTAATGTATGCTAGATTGATCCTAATAGCATGCTAATTTGTGAGAGTCATGCTAGAATGATGCTATTGTGTTGTCCAGTTCAGACTGAGGTCTTCCGTCAGTCAGTGAAGTGTTCGCACTGTTGCCTGCAGGGTCTTAAACGTTCTTCTCCAGACTGAACAGGGCTCTTCCAGCAGACGTCCTCAGGCCAGCACAGCGTCTGTCCTCACGCTTCATCCTCTAGCTGTTTAATGATCATGATCAATAATGAAGTTCATCTTAGACTGCTGACGTGTTTCTGTTGAGCCGCTCTGTGCTGTGGATAAGTGTGTGTGTGTGCTGCGGTTAATGTAAGTGTGTGTGTGTGTGTGTTTCAGGTGACGGGCGCTCAGCTGTGTCGTGCTCAGATGGAGTCTCTGCACGCAGCCGTCTCCTACAGGTGTCTGCTGTCCTCCACTCGCCTCCACCTGCGCCTCCACCTGCAGTATCACGCTCGCGGGGAACACACACCACAGCAGGCCGCTGCGCTCGTGGGGCTGCGCATGCCCAACCAACCCGGCGGCAAGGGCTGGGAGACATGAGCTGATGAACAGAGCAGTGTGTGTGTGTGTGTGTGTGTGTGTGTGTAAGATAATGTTGTTGGTCTTCAAATAAACACTTTAATGTCACTGATTCTGAAAGCTTTATATATGTAGATTGTCAAAGCAGTTCACCCTTTATGTGCTGTTGGGTCGTTTTCATCCACTCGGGGCTGATTCTGAGTCTTTATTTGGCCACAACTTTACTCATATGGACTCACATTTTGGAAAAATGCTTTGAAAATCTTCAATGGCCTCCACAGTCACCAGAGCTCAATCCAATAGAGCATCTTTGGGATGTGGTGGAACGGGAGATTGGCATCATGGATGTGCAGCCGACAAATCTGCAGCAACTGTGTGATGCTATCATGACAATATGGAGCAAAATCTCTGAGGAATATTTCCAGTAGCTTGTTGAATCTCTGCCACCAAGGAGGCAAAAGGGGGTCCGACCCGGTACTAGTGAGGTGTACCTAATAAAGTGGCCACTGAGTGTGTATGTATATATATATATATATATATATATATATATATATATATATATAAGTTGTAGCAATACACAAGGGTTATATGAATATGGATTAAGAAATGAGAATAAGCTGAGCCAGTGCTCAGCTCCAGATCTCTCCTTTACAGGAATATCATCTACAGCAGGGGTCTGCACACTCGGTCCTGGAGAGTTTAGCTCCAATCCTAATCAAACACACCTAAAGCAGCTCATCAAGCTCTCTCTAGGTATACTAGAAACATTCTGGCAGGTGTGTTGGAGCTAAACTCAGCAGGACAGCGGCCCTCCAGGACTGAGTTTGGACACCCCTGATCTACAGTACTATATCTGTGCACATTCATTCATTCACTTTCTTTTCAGCTTAGTCCCTTTATTAATCTGGTGTTGCCACAGCGGAATGAACCGCCAACTTATCCAGCATATGTTTTACACAGCGGATGCCCTTCCAGCTGCAACCCATCTCTGGGAAACACCCATACACACTCATTCACTAGACAATTTAGCTTACCCAATTCCCCTAAACTCATGTCTTTGGACTTGTGGAGGAAACCCACGCCAACACAGGGAGAACATGCAAACTCCACACAGAAACGCACACTGACCCAGCTGAGGCTGGAACCAGCGACCTTCCTGCTGTGAGGTGACAGCACTACCCACTGCATCGTCCATATCTGTGCAGACACATTAATCAGTGCTGATGAAGTAATCCAACAGACACACTGAAGATCCTCCAGAGAGTGCTGCTTAATCAGCAGGAGAAATCAAGAGCAGCGATTATACTAATGCAGCTGTTGTTGTTTGCTTTGCAGTAACTGGTTTAAATTAAATGCGTAATCGTTGTGTTACTAAAGATGTTCAGTGCCTAAACTCTTAATGAAGCTGAAAGGCAGCTAAACATGCTGGCAGATCGTGGATGAAAGTGAAGAGCAGAGCCCGGGGTTGTGAGTCGGGTCCCATAATCGTATCTCTGAGGGCCCTGAAGTGTGCAGGCCCTTATAATGACCCCGACTGTGGAGTGTTTAGTCTTGAAAACGCGTTCAGAATAGTCCAAATGTTGATCCTGATAAATGCAGCGGTCAGGAGAGCTGGAGACATCAGTGATGGAGGAGTTCTCAGTGGAGCCACACACTGGTGATGCACTATATCAGGGGTGTCCAAACTCGGTCCTGGAGGGCTGGTGTCCTGCTATTATTCCAACTTGCTTCAACACACCTGCCAGGAAGTTTCTAGAGCTTGATCAGCTGCTTCAGGTGTGTTTGATTAGGGTTGGAGTTAAACCCTCCAGGACCGAGTGTGGACACACTGCACTATATAAACCTGCAGTGCTGACACTCATGAACACTCCTCCTGTCACTGTGTCGCTCACTAACTTCAACTCCTGTAATGTCTCTACAATTAATATGTAAAGTGTTTGTGCAGGTATTTTAATGGTTTAAACATGTTTAATCATTAAAATAATCATAATCAGCTGATAAATACTGCAGCCAATGGGTATTATAACCTAAATAATAAAGGTTTATGAGTGATTATTCTGTTCACGTGTGCAGTGATCAACCACACTACACCTCTGCACTGCACACACAGCAATGATGAGCTTTAGCTGACCCCAGATCAGCTGCTAATGACAGACTGACCACACCAGCTGACAGAGTGTGTGTGTGTGTGAACAGATGTGAACAGAAACACTGAGAATAGAAGAGATTTATTGGATAGAAACACACACACACACACACACAGCTGATCTACTCAATCATCATCATCATCATCACTATATTATTATCAAAAGGAATTTACAGAACCGTCTCACACACTCCACCTCACACACACTGCAGGATTACAACAGAGCAGAAGAGTTAGTTTCACTGGTTAGCTAGTTAGCGTCTGCACTGGAGCTGTAGGTCAGGGGTCAGCTGGAGGTCAGGGGTCAGCTGGAGGTCAGGAGCTCCTCAGTTGTTCTTCTTTTCTGGATTCTCCGGAGGGAAATATGGAGGAGGCAGATCCTGAACAGCAGAACACACACACACACACACACACACACACACAGCTCAATAACTCCTCAATCAGCGCTGGGCGATACAGCAGAATAAATGATCACCATGTCATGTTTCACATCACTCCAGATCAATAGTTAGTGAATATTTCAATAACACACTCAGCAATATTAGCGTTCATTTAACCACTTTATTGTAATTACCCAGCATCACTGAGGCAAACAGATTTAATGGTCAAAAACTCAAAGATTTACCCAGAATATCTGAGCTCGAGTGTTGAAGAGACTCTGACACGCTGCCTAAAGGCAGATCATCATGTGTACGGTGTGAATAATAATGATCTGTCAACAACACTAGTGAAAGCTCAGATCTGATTCAGCCGTCATCATTCAGATACACACCGAGCACTACAGACAGTGGAGCTGGATGACTACATCAGCCCTGGGCTAAACTCTTCCAGACGGGGAGCTGGAGGCTGACGCACAACAAAAGACACCAAAAAGCCACTCTGGCCACATCCTGACATGCTTTATTATGAACGGTGTCCTCACTGCTGCTATGCGCCGCTCATTTCCACATGTGTTGTTATCCTGAGCTGAAGTGACCAGCGCGAGCGTGTGGTGATTCCTTCAATGGCGTCTCTCATGACTAGGCTACGGTTGCGGTCCATGGGAGTTAGTATTTTTGAGCTTTCTCCCTCTCTCTCCCTCTCTCTCTCTCTCTCTCTCCTTGTCTGTCATTCGCTCTCTCTCAATTCAATTCAATAGTTGCTTTATTGGCATGACAAATGTATTGCCAAAGCATTTATAAAGTTTACATAAAGTAACATACATACACAAGGTTTCCGCTACGTTCATTCATCCGTGCCGGGCCGCCACGCCAAAATTCCTCCCGCCACGGCTACATTACAGCTTCTTATTTAAAACATTTAGTCGTGTTTTTTATAGCGGATTATAATCGCACCAAAACATATTAGAGGTAAACCGCGCAAACTTTTCTGTAACCGTAGTAGTGCTGTGCGCTATTTGTTCAAGGTGACATGCTGACTGACTCTCTGACAGACTGACTGACAGGTGCGTGAGTCTAGCAAACACCGCGTAGCTTTCAGTTAAGATGAACACAGTTTCCATAAGTATACTTTATTGATAAAAGTCAATGGCTCTGCATACAATGACTTTATCTTGCTGGAGTTTAGCCGTTTCACTTTACTTCAGGACGCGTTAATGTCGGAAAACGCACAAAAACGCACTAAATTGCGCTTCAGCAGCGCTTACTGGAGAGCGCACAAGAAGATCTGCACTTGAACGTGTAAATTTGAGTGCGTGCAAGAAGTTCTGTGCTCGAACAGAGGAAATCGGCGCGCAAGCAAAGAGATTCGCATGCTCGTATTACATGAATGCTATCTCGACTTGTAATACTGCGTGTAATATTTGTCTTTGAAATAGTTGGCAGATCTGTGTAAAAAAAAAAGTCCTGCCGCCACTGCTGGAAAAAATCCTAGAGGAAACACTGATACATATATATATATATATATATATATATATATATATATATATATATATATATATAATAAAAACAGCACACACAATAGACAGCAGTAGTAAAAAAAAGGAAATATATTATAAATATAGTTATTATAATTAAATAAAACATAAGTAATATATCATATGATTCAATATATCATATTTATGAGGGCTTGAGAAAATCAGACCTTTCCGCCAGACTGTCAGACTAAAGCTGCAGTCACACTAGAGTTTGTGTGTGTGAAATTCTGTCGTACGGCGTTGCGAAAAGGGGCGGGATTAAACAAGACGATTAGACATTAATAAAGCGAGCGATTGCTCAATGTTTTACATTTCTGTCCAGAGAGGTCATGTTTTGATGCTGGATTGGTCTCACGCAGTCAAGTGATGTGATTTCGCAGGTCAGAGTTCACCAAGCTTGAACTTTGAACCGCAGCGAACTGTGAAACTCGACACATGACCCTGCGTTTCCGGTCTGACGCATTTGCGTGCGTATGAATGGAAGTCTATGGGGAGAAAAGTCCAGTGTGACCGCGGCTTAAAGGTTGGGCTCATTTAACTCAGACTACCAATCACTGATGACCTTTTAACTTACTAGCCACACCCTAGCAACCACTTACGCCACCCTAGCAACTGTCAACAAAAACAAAAAATAAACTGCCATTGACTTTTCATTGAACACGCTCTCACTCTCTCTCTCCTTGTCTGTCATTCGCTCGTTGTCTCGCCCTATCACCTTTTCTTCCGCTAGTTTTTCCTCCTCAGGTACCTGCTGATTGGATCCCGAGCCTGTCACTCCTCATCAGGGCGTTTCCTCGTGGACCAATCCGGCTTTGTTCTGTGGACTTTGAATTTGACCGGCACGCCTTGTTTGTCAGTGCTGTGCAGTGTTGCCAACTTAGCAATGTTGTTGCTAGATTTAGCAACTTTTCATGCTACCCTAGCAACTTTTTTTAAAGCCCCTAGCAACACATTTAGCCATATTGAACATTCAATTGGCCACTTTTAGCACTTTTTAAAAAGTGACTCAGAAGAGCGGCGGCTGCAGTAAATTAGCTCAGATTGTTTTTCAGAACTGTTCCTTTACTGATGTTTGTTAACACGTAGAATTGTTGGTCATGTAGGTAGCAATAAAGTCCAACAGTGCTATAATTGATGTCACTTTCACAAATGTGTTAATATCACAAGTTAAAAAGAGACAGCACACAAGCTCTGATCGATAATGAACATTACATTCTTTAACAGAATAATATAAACAATTCTTACCATAAAGTGTTTGTATGTTTGTAAAGCATTCATTATTTTGTGTACTACATAAAGATGTAGTTCTGAGTTGCGATTACGTAATGACGTCATCACGCTGAGTAATATGTTAATAAGAACCTGTTTACAGACAGTGCAGAATTATTAGGCAAATGAGTATTTTGAGCACATCATCCTCTTTATGCATGTTGTCTTACTCCAAGCTCTATAGGCTCAAAAGCCTACTACCAATGAAGCATATTAGGTGATGTGCATCTCTGTAATGAGAAGGGGTGTGGTCTAATGACATCAACACCCTATATCAGGTGTGCAGAATTATTAGGCAACTTCCTTTCCTTTGGCAAAATGGGTCAAAAGAAGGACTTGACAGGCTCCGAAAAGTCCAAAACAGTGAGATATCTTGCAGAGGGATGCAGCACTCTTAAAATTGCCAAGCTTCTGAAGCGTGATCATCCAACAATCAAGCGTTTCATTCAAAATAGTCAACAGGGTCGCAAGAAGCGTGTGGAAAAACCAAGGCGCAAAATAACTGCCCATGAACTGAGAAAAGTCAAGCGTGCAGCTGCCAAGATGCCACTTGCCACCAGTTTTGCCATATTTCAGAGCTGCAACATCACTGGAGTGCCCAAAAGCACAAGGTGTGCAATACTCAGAGACATGGCCAAGGTAAGAAAGGCTGAAAAACCACCACCACTGAACAAGACACACAAGCTGAAACGTCAAGACTGGGCCAAGAAATATCTCAAGACTGATTTTTCTAAGGTTTTATGGACTGATGAAATGAGAGTGAGTCTTGATGGGCCCGTGGCTGGATCAGTAAAGGGCAGAGAGCTCCAGTTCGACTCAGACGCCAGCAAGGTGGAGGTGGAGTACTGGTTTGGGCTGGTATCATCAAAGATGAGCTTGTGGGGCCTTTTCGGGTTGAGGATGGAGTCAAGCTCAACTCCCAGTCCTACTGCCAGTTTCTGGAAGACACCTTCAAGCAGTGGTACAGGAAGAAGTCTGCATCCTTCAAGAAAAACATGATTTTCATGCAGGACAATGCTCCATCACACGCGTCCAAGTACTCCACAGCGTGGCTGGCAAGAAAGGGTCTAAAAGAAGAAAAACTAATGACATGGCCTCCTTGTTCACCTGACTGAACCCCATAGAGAACCTGTGGTCCATCATCAAATGTGAGATTAACAAGGAGGGAAAACAGTCCACCTCTCTGAACAGTGTCTGGGAGGCTGTGGTTGCTGCTGCACGCAATGTTGATGGTGAACAGATCAAAACACTGACAGAATCCATGGATGGCAGGCTTTTGAGTGTCCTTGCAAAGAAAGGTGGCTATATTGCTCACTGATTTGTTTTTGTTTTGTTTTTGAATGTCAGAAATGTATATTTGTGAATGTTGAGATGTTATATTGGTTTCACTGGTGAAAATAAATCATTGAAATGGGGATATATTTGTTTTTTGTTAAGTTGCCTAATAATTCTGCACAGTAATAGTCACCTGCACACACAGATATCCTCCTAAAATAGCTCAAACTAAACACTACTGCCAAAAATATTCAGCTTTGATATTAATGAGTTTTTTGGGTTCATTGAGAACATGGCTGTTGTTCAATAATAAAATTAATCCTCAAAAATACAACTTGCCTAATAATTCTGCACTCCCTGTAGTGTGCATCTGGATGTAAAGTTTTAATATAATTTCACGAGGTCACACTCACAGATAGCTGACTCAATAGAATGTGTGTATTTGGCGTGCTGTGCAGGGAGAGGGCTCTGAGCTCGGGAAGACATCCTAACTCGTGTTATTCCCCTTATCAGGATAGAGAGGGATAGGGTCTAACCCGGCTCCAGAACGCTCCCCCTTCAGATTTAAATAGGTATCGGGTTCAATAGTGTGGAGTTGGGGTGGTGAAGTCAAGAGGAAACAGAGGTATGACGTGTTGGACTCTTTCTAGGGGTTTGGTCTTGAGCTGATTGGATAACAGAATGATAGTCTGTGATGAATTACACATAGGGCTCAACCTGTGCAGTGTACGTGCCCTTTTGAGTCTGGCATATAAAGTGCCCTTCCAAAATTAAATACCTTCTAGAGGAATGAAGGAATGAAGCGTTAAGATGGTGTCCTTGTTTATTTCCATCCATGTCCTTCAGTAATGATCGAATATTCTAAACGTAGCGTTTACTCTCCCTAGACAACTTCTTAAATCGTAACAGCGACCATCAGGCGTTCCCTCATGGGATGACAAGCGGACAAAGCATTGCTGCAGCTCTGATACAAGTTAATGGAGGACAGTAAAGCGCTGCAGTGTTTGTCTGAGGTCATTAGTCTGTCGTTTCTGAGCTGTGTATGTTCCATTAAAGTGTGAAGCAGACTGGTGAGTGTCATTAATCAGGGTGTGCTCGCGCCATTCAGAGAAGTTCAGATGTTTTCAACTAGGTGTGGCTGGAAGATGCGCGCATGTCATGTGTGCCCCGCTTAAGCCTGGTTTATACTCGACGCGTTCGCTTGAGTGCGCGCGGCGACTGTGACGTCATCGCAGAGTTTGTGGAGGTTCGCTTTGGGTGCGCGTGACATGATTTCGGCTGGAGCACATGGTGTTTTTGAGACTGGAGTGAACAGTGTGCACACCTCTGCGTTTGAGTTGAATATGAACCACTGTGAAGAGATTTTGTACGCCTGTACACACACCTTTATGATCCGTGATCACAGGCATAACCTGATCATCAATAATGCTTGGCTAGAAATAGCAACAGTGGGAAAAGCGACATCTAATGTACATGTCTATGTCAGCTCAGTACAGTCGGCTCTTCAGGATAGTGTGATGTGCAGCCTTCTACATCACACACACCAGTTAAACCAGACTCTGCATGTGTGTGTGTGTGTGTGTGTGTGTGTGTGTGTCTCACCGAGGGCATGTAGACGCTGTGAGGGTTGCTGGGATTGTAGAAGGCGCTGCTAGCTGCTTCCGCTGCTTTAGCATTAGCTGGAGCCACTGAACACAGAGGAGGAGAGAGTTAGCGTTAGGAAACACTGCTCTCACTTCTCTGGCACGCACACACACACACATGTGGGCGGAGCTCTGGTGGATCTCACATGAGTCACTCCAGTGAACACCAATCAGAGAAGAGCTGAGCTTGAAGAGGGCGGAGCTTATAAAATAAACAATAACAACTGATGGAGCCAAACCTGGAGGAGCAGCCCAATCCTGCGGGGGGCCGGGATACGGAGGAGGCGGAGCCATGTAGACCGGCGCGCTGGGATACACACCTGCACACACACACTTAAACATCAGCACACATGCACATACATACACACACACACAGTGAGAGTGAGAGGGTGTGCTGTACCTGCTGCAGGGGCGTATGGGTATTGGCTGTACGGGGCCTGAGGCATGCTGGGATACGGGTACGGCTGCGGCATGGCTGGACTGGCGTATCCGTTCATCCCTGCAGCCAATCCAAACGCTCCGTTCTGAGCGGGAGGAGCCCGAGATGCTGGAAACACAGATAAGATGACACACACACACAGACAGACAAGCACAGGTGAAGTTGATGGTGGTGTGTGTGTGTGTGTGTGTGTGTGTGTGTGTGTGTGTGTGTGTGTGTGTGTGTGTGTGTGTGTGTGTGTGTGTGTGTGTGTGTGTACCGTTGGTGGCCAGTTTGAACAGGTGTTGTCCGAGCTCAATGGCTCCACCACTGGGGAACGACAGCTTGAAGCCGGCCTGACCCTCCCATCCACCTGCACACACACACACACACACACACACACAGACAGACAGACACAGACAGACAGACAGACAGACAGACAGACAGACAGACAGACAGACAGACAGACACACACACACACACACACACACACACACACACACACAGGGAAAGACAGTGTTAAAGTACACAAGGTTTGATTATTTATGAATGTACTACAGCAGAATAGCGCAGTGTAGTGTGGGTGCAGCAGGTGCATGCTGGGTAATGTAGTGTAGTCTAGTGTGTGTGTGCACCTCCGGCCTCCGCCTTGATCAGGCCCTGGATGAAGTTAGCGGAGAACACCGGCTGCTCAATGCTGCAGTTCTTCATCAGGTAATACGGGAACATGAAGGAGCAGAACTTCTCCTTCATCACACTGCTGACGAACACCAGCTGCGCACACACACACACACACACACACACAC
Organism: Danio kyathit; assembly: GCA_903798195.1. Classification (NCBI taxonomy): domain Eukaryota; kingdom Metazoa; phylum Chordata; class Actinopteri; order Cypriniformes; family Danionidae; genus Danio; species Danio kyathit. The sequence goes on from CAIGQS010000117.1 coordinate 42,759, forward strand.
ACACACACACACACACACACACACACACAATTAGGTACTAGGTTATGTTATAATGCCATATCAGCAACTGTAGCTATACCCATGCCAACATACACACTAGTTCAAGAGTTCTGGATGAGCTAAACTGGTTTGTGTTGGTTCTGGACTAGTTAAGCTGTGGTTAAGATGGTTTGTGTTGGTTCTGGACTAGTTAAGCTGTGGTTAAACTGGTTTGTGTTGGTTCTGGACTAGTTAAGCTGTGGTTAAACTGGTTTGTGTTGGTTCTGGATGGATTAGTTAAGCTGTGGTTAAACTGGTTTGTGTTGGTTCTGGACTAGTTAAGCTGTGGTTAAACTGGTTTGGGTGGGTTCTGGACTAGTTAAACTGTGGTTAAGCTGGTTTGGGTGGGTTCTGGACTAGTTAAACTGTGGTTAAACTGGTTTGTGTTGGTTCTGGACTAGTTAAGCTGTGGTTAAACTGGTTTTTGTTGGTTCTGGATGGATTAGTTAAGCTGTGGTTAAACTGGTTTTTGTTGGTTCTGGACTAGGTAAGCTGTGGTTAAACTGGTTTTTGTTGGTTCTGGACTAGGTAAGCTGTGGTTAAACTGGTTTGTGTTGGTTCTGGACTAGTTAAACTGTGGTTAAGCTGGTTTGTGTTGGTTCTGGACTAGTTAAGCTGTGGTTAAACTGGTTTGTGTTGGTTCTGGACTAGTTAAACTGTGGTTAAACTGGTTTGTGTTGGTTCTGGACTAGTTAAGCTGTGGTTAAACTGGTTTGTGTTGGTTCTGGACTAGTTAAACTGTGGTTAAGCTGGTTTGTGTTGGTTCTGGACTAGTTAAGCTGTGGTTAAACTGGTTTGTGTTGGTTCTGGACTAGTTAAACTGTGGTTAAGCTGGTTTGTGTTGGTTCTGGACTAGTTAAGCTGTGGTTAAACTGGTTTTTGTTGGTTCTGGACTAGGTAAGCTGTGGTTAAACTGGTTTAGGTGGGTTCTGGACTAGTTAAACTGTGGTTAAGCTGGTTTGTGTTGGTTCTGGACTAGTTAAGCTGTGGTTAAACTGGTTTGTGTTGGTTCTGGACTAGTTAAGCTGTGGTTAAACTGGTTTGTGTTGGTTCTGGACTAGTTAAGCTGTGGTTAAGATGGTATGTGTTGGTTCTGGACTAGTTAAGCTGTGGTTAAACTGGTTTGTGTTGGTTCTGGACTAGTTAAACTGTGGTTAAACTGGTTTGTGTTGGTTGTGGACTAGTTAAACTGTGGTTAAGCTGGTTTGTGTTGGTTCTGGACTAGTTTAGCTGTGGTTAATCTGGTTTGTGTTGGTTCTGGACTAGTTAAGCTGTGGTTAAGCTGGTTTGGGTGGGTTCTGGACTAGTTAAGCCGTGGTTAAGCTGGTTTGGGTGAATTCTGGACTAGTTAAACTGTGGTTAAACTGGTTTGGGTGGGTTCTGGACTAGGTAAGCTGTGGTTAAACTGGTTTGTGCTGGTTTTGGACTAGTTAAGCTGTGGTTAAACTGGTTTGTGCTGGTTCTGGACTAGTTAAGCTGTGGTTAAGCTGGTTTGGGTGGGTTCTGGACTAGTTAAGCTGTGGTTAAGCTGGTTTGGGTGGGTTCTGGACTAGTTAAGCTGTGGTTAAGCTGGTTTGTGTTGGTTCTGGACTAGTTAAGCTGTGGTTAAACTGGTTTGTGTTGGTTCTGGACTAGTTAAGCTGTGGTTAAGCTGGTTTGGGTGGGTTCTGGACTAGTTAAGCTGTGGTTAAGCTGGTTTGGGTGGGTTCTGGACTAGTTAAGCTGTGGTTAAACTGGTTTGTGCTGGTTCTGGACTAGTTAAGCTGTGGTTAAACTGGTTTGTGCTGGTTCTGGACTAGTTAAGCTGTGGTTAAACTGGTTTGTGTTGGTTCTGGACTAGTTAAGCTGTGGTTAAGCTGGTTTGGGTGGGTTCTGGACTAGTTAAGCTGTGGTTAAACTGGTTTGTGCTGGTTCTGGACTAGTTAAGCTGTGGTTAAACTGGTTTGTGCTGGTTCTGGACTAGTTAAACTGTGGTTAAGATGGTTTGTGCTGGTTCTGGACTAGTTAAGCTGTGGTTAAACTGGTTTGTGTTGGTTCTGGACTAGTTTAGCTGTGATTAATCTGGTTTGTGTTGGTTCTGGACTAGTTAAGCTGTGGTTAAACTGGTTTGTGTTGGTTCTGGACTAGTTAAGCTGTGGTTAAACTGGTTTGTGTTGGTTCTGGACTAGTTAAGCTGTGGTTAATCTGGTTTGTTTGTGTTCTGGACTAGTTAAGCTGTGGTTAAACTGGTTTGTGTTGGTTCTGGACTAGTTAAGCTGTGGTTAAGCTGGTTTGGGTGGGTTCTGGACTAGTTAAGCTGTGGTTAAACTGGTTTGTGCTGGTTCTGGACTAGTTAAGCTGTGGTTAAACTGGTTTGTGCTGGTTCTGGACTAGTTAAACTGTGGTTAAGATGGTTTGTGCTGGTTCTGGACTAGTTAAGCTGTGGTTAAACTGGTTTGTGTTGGTTCTGGACTAGTTTAGCTGTGATTAATCTGGTTTGTGTTGGTTCTGGACTAGTTAAGCTGTGGTTAAACTGGTTTGTGTTGGTTCTGGACTAGTTAAGCTGTGGTTAAACTGGTTTGTGTTGGTTCTGGACTAGTTAAGCTGTGGTTAATCTGGTTTGTTTGTGTTCTGGACTAGTTAAGCTGTGGTTAAACTGGTTTGTGTTGGTTCTGGACTAGTTAAGCTGTGATTAAACTGGTTTGTGTTGGTTCTGGACTAGTTAAGCTGTGGTTAAGCTGGTTTGTGTTGGTTCTGGACTAGTTAAGCTGTGGTTAATCTGGTTTGTTTGTGTTCTAGACTAGGTAAGCTGTGGTTAAACTGGTTTGTGTTGGTTCTGGACTAGTTAAGCTGTGGTTAAACTGGTTTGTGTTGGTTCTGGACTAGTTAAGCTGTGGTTAAACTGGTTTGTGTTGGTTCTGGACTAGTTAAGCTGTGGTTAAACTGGTTTGTGTTGGTTCTGGACTAGTTAAGCTGTGGTTAAACTGGTTTGTGTTGGTTCTGGACTAGTTAAGCTGTGGTTAATCTGGTTTGTTTGTGTTCTGGACTAGTTAAGCTGTGGTTAAACTGGTTTGTGTTGGTTCTGGACTAGTTAAGCTGTGGTTAAACTGGTTTGTGTTGGTTCTGGACTAGTTAAGCTGTGGTTAAGCTGGTTTGTGTTGGTTCTGGACTAGTTAAGCTGTGGTTAAGCTGGTTTGTGTTGGTTGTGGACTAGTTAAGCTGTGGTTAAACTGGTTTGTGTTGGTTCGGGACTAGTTAAGCTGTGGTTAAGATGGTTTGTGTTGGTTGTGGACTAGTTAAGCTGTGGTTAAACTGGTTTGTGTTGGTTCTGGACTAGTTAAGCTGTGGTTAAACTGGTTTGGGTGGGTTCTGGACTAGTTAAGCTGTGGTTAAGCTGGTTTGTGTTGGTTCTGGACTAGTTAAGCTGTGGTTAAACTGGTTTGTGCTGGTTCTGGACTAATTAAACTGTGGTTAAACTGGTTTGTGTTGGTTCTGCACTAGTTAAGCTGTGGTTAAACTGGTTTGTTTTGGTTCTGGACTAGTTAAGCTGTGGTTAAACTGGTTTGTGTTGGTTCTAGACTAGTTAAACTGTGGTTAATCTGGTTTGTGTTGGTTCTAGACTAGTTAAACTGTGGTTAATCTGGTTTGTGTTAGTTCTAGACTAGTTAAGCTGTGATTTAGCTGGTTTGTGCGGGTTCTGGTTACCCGGTACTGAGTGAGGTAGACGGAGCCCTTCTTGGTCCCCTTGAACAGCTCGTTCTTGGGTGTGACGTCGCTGAAGGAAAGCTCCACACTCTTACACTCTCGCAACATGCTGAAAGACAGAATGAAGACAGGAAGTGATGTCAGAGTGGGAAATTAGAAAACAACCAGACTTTCTCAACACACACACACACACACACGATTACTACAGTTCCTGCAGAAATCACCCACAGTGAGCAAGATCTGAGAACACTCTCATATCCAGAATAAAGGGGCAGTTCACACAACAATTAACACATTTATCTCAATATTGATTCCAAACCTTTATGGGTTTCTGTTCAACACTAGGGGAGATGCTTTGAAGAATGCTGGAACCTGTAACCACAGACTACCATAGCAGAATAAACATATACTATGCAAATCAATGGTTAGAGGTTTCCAACATTTCTCAAAACATCTCCTTCAGTGTGTAACTGCCCCTTTAACACAACAGTACAGATGGAACACTCATCTGCATATAGAGCTGAACACAACTGAGGACAAGACATGAACACAACACGAAGAGCGCCATCTCTGTGTGTGTGTTATACATGTTGTGTGTATTGTGACTGTGTGTGTGTGTGTGTGTGTGTGTGTGTGTGTGTGTATATACAGTATGTAGTGTCAGGTGTCAGCTCTCTCTCGTGTGTTATATCATGTGTTACGTGTGTGTGTGTTTGCTATATGACGTGTCGTGTGTGTCTATGGTGACTGTGTGTGTGTGTATTTTAGTTAGCGGTCAGTTCTCTGTTGTGTGTGTGTGTGTTGTTGTTGTTGTACCTCTCTCCGGCCTGGATCAGCACTCCGCCGTTCGGGTGGTGGTTTCGGTTGAGCGCCATGTCTGCCCGCTGTTCACTCTGGATTAACGCGGATGTTGATGGTCCTCTGATTATTGATGGAGTGTTAATGAAGTCCGACACTGACAGTAAACACACAGACCACCGAGACCAACAGTTGCGCACTTTATTTCCGGCACCACGTGACTCGGGTTTTTGCTCGCCCCGCCCCGAGACACGCAGGTCACGTGTCCTGCGCAGCTACGTCACACTTATAATCTGGAAAAACACTCGATTGTTTTACTGTTGTTCATCTTTTATCGTTTATAAAGCTAAATAACCCAGTGTACTGAGGAATTCCTCGTTAAAGCACTCTCATGAGCCACTGGATTACTGACAGATGGAGCGTTATGTGCTGTTCTCTCCGTTATGAATCTGTAGTTGCGTCCCCATATCATATACATTAGATGTCGGCTACGCTGTTGTTGTCTATTGGAAGGAATGCGTCAATAGAGCCGCCATTTTAGTACAGGGTAGCGCTCCTTTGAAATGAATGCGGGACCAAGGTGCAGTGAAGGACTGTGGCCATCCAGAGCCAGAGAAATACACATATACACATATATCTATGATCGGGAGTTTCCCGCTATTCAGTGTGCTAATATATATATATATATATATATACACATGAAATTAGCTGTGTTCAGGGCTCTTTTGTTTTGTGATTGCTCTGAAAGATTTATAATCTGAAGTCCTTCACAAAATGGGGAAGGTCTGGTTTACATTGAGCCACTTTTCTTCTGTATATGGTATTTTCCTAACAACATGAACACATTTAATTATACACTATCTTTTAATACAATGAAAAAAGATGCAAAATTGGGTATACTTTACTTTAATGGTCCATTAGTTGAATTTAAGTTACATTAAAACTAGCTAATTCTCATCAGATTATCAGTAGACTGTTAGGTTGGGGTTAGGGTAAGTTTCTTCTAGTTAAATGTGTTGAAGGATCAGCATCAGCAGGTATTAAGCAGACAGTCTGCTGATACTCAGATGAGCTGTTATTGGCATGTAGCTGCAATGCACATTTTAGTCAACAAAGTGTGCTATAGGGACCATCAAAATGAAGTCTTACCCAAATAATTGTTTCGGTTTCTTGACCACAAAATTCCCACATATGAAATATTAAGCTTGAATCTTTCCCAAACATGTTTGTCAGGATAAAGTCTGTGAGGTATTTTATACAACACTTCTTTAATTTAGTTATTTATGCAAAACTTATTCATCACCTTCCAAGCTTTAACCCAAGAAATATTATTAAATAATGAAAGCCAAAAATATGTTGCTGTAGGCAGAGGAGCAGAGAGCTGTAACTGTAACCCTGGTTTATTTCTCCAAATAAAGTTATAGAGAATCTCACCCAGAACACCGGGTCACACCTAATGATAATGACGTATATATACTGCCTTTGATAACACCGGCATGGAGCACGCCACACTCTGAGCTACACTTTAATGTAGGGGTGAAGGGGATGGTGAGAGAACAGTGGGATGAAGGGGAAGTAAGAGGATAAACAGTGAACAGGTAGGTAGGTTGAACGGGTGTCCTACGATGACGCCCAGAGACTCAGGTGGGGGGACCGTCTCTGTAATGTTTTGGTAGAGTGATTGGACCCCCAGATACAACCTAGGAGTGAACAGAGGGTTACAGGATTGTGAATGGGAAGCAAGGAAATAGAGGGAGGATTAGAGAACGAGAAGACAGTGCTAGAGGGCTGGTCTGCCTTAAGTTAGGATGTAGGTGAGTGGTTAAGGAGACAAAGTGAGACGAAACCCTTAATTAACCAAGTTAACTCCATAATAATAATGACAGAGGGAATCAAGAATAATAATAATAATAATGATAATAATAATAATAATAAGCTTTGGTAATTCAAATCTGTTTTTGGCGAGGGGTTTTGTTGGTGTGGGTTTCCTCCGGGTGCTCCGGTTTCCCCCACAGTCCAAACCCATGCGCTATAGGGGAATTGATCAACTAAACTGGCCGTAGTGTACGAGTGTGTGTGTGTGTGTGTGTGTGTGTGTGTGTGAATGACTGTGTATGGGTGTTTCCCAGTACTGGGCTGGAAGGGCATCTGCTGTGTAAAACATATGCTGGAATAGTTGTCGGTTCATTCTGCTGTGGAGACCTCTGATTAATAAAGGGACTAAGCTGAAGGAAGATGAATGAATGACTGATAATCAATGAGGAGGGGGCTCTACACGGTCCTCCTGTAATTATGTGCTAAAGTAAGCTCCGCCCCCTACTGAATATTCAGCTTCAGTTTATAAGAGCATGAACACACTGCAGTACGAGTCTCAGTGGTTCACACACACACACACACACACACTCAGTTTATACGGTGTACTGCACTACACACACACATCAGCGAACACACACAGCTGATCCACTCACTGCAGACTTTATTACTGATCAATGCTCACGTGAACACTACAGGACAGGGGGATTGTGGGTAGACGGAGCGCAGGTGAAGGGGATTGTGGGTAAGTGAGTCAGTAGGGCCTGAACTTCCTCTGTGCTCGGAGTACAGCGATCCTCTGCTTATCCTCCTCAAACTTCTTCCTCAGCTCAGCAATGTCTGAAACACACAGAGGAGTCGGATTAACCCTGACGACAACACAACACTGATGATGGACAGAGTTTATGAACAGATCACTGACTCAAATGATTCACTCATGATGTCTGATTCAATAGAATTGAGTCGTTATGAACAGATCACTGACTCAAATGATTCACTCATGATGTCTGACTCAATAGAATTGAGTCTTTATGAACAGATCACTCACTCAAATGATTCACTCATGATGTCTGACTCGATAGAATTGAGTCTTTATGAACAGATCACTCACTCAAATGATTCACTCATGATGTCTGATTCAATAGAATTGAGTCTTTATGAACAGATCACTGACTCAAATGATTCACTCATGATGTCTGATTCGATAGAATTGAGTCTTTATGAACAGATCACTGACTCAAATGATTCACTCATGATGTCTGATTCAATAGAATTGAGTCTTTATGAACAGATCACTGACTCAAATGATTCACTCATGATGTCTGATTCGATAGAATTGAGACTTTATGAACAGATCACTGACTCAAATGATTCACTCATGATGTCTGATTCGATAGAATTGAGTCATTATGAACCGATCACTCACTCAAATGATTCACTCATGATGTCTGATTCAATAGAATTGAGTCTTTATGAACAGATCACTCACTCAAATGATTCACTCATGATGTCTGACTCGATAGAATTGAGTCTTTATGAACAGATCACTCACTCAAATGATTCACTCATGATGTCTGATTCGATAGAATTGAGTCTTTATGAACAGATCACTGACTCAAATGATTCACTCATGATGTCTGATTCGATAGAATTGAGTCGTTATGAACAGATCACTCACTCAAATGATTCACTCATGATGTCTGATTCGATAGAATTGAGTCTTTATGAACAGATCACTGACTCAAATGATTCACTCATGATGTCTGATTCAATAGAATTGAGTCTTTATGAACAGATCACTGACTCAAATGATTCACTCATGATGTCTGATTCGATAGAATTGAGACTTTATGAACAGATCACTGACTCAAATGATTCACTCATGATGTCTGATTCAATAGAATTGAGTCTTTATGAACAGATCACTCACTCAAATGATTCACTCGTGATGTCTGATTCAATAGAATTGAGTCTTTATGAACAGATCACTGACTCAAATGATTCACTCATGATGTCTGATTCAATAGAATTGAGTCTTTATGAACAGATCACTGACTCAAATGATTCACTCATGATGTCTGACTCGATAGAATTGAGTCTTTATGAACAGATCACTCACTCAAATGATTCACTCATGATGTCTGATTCGATAGAATTGAGTCTTTATGAACAGATCACTGACTCAAATGATTCACTCATGATGTCTGATTCAATAGAATTGAGTCTTTATGAACAGATCACTGACTCAAATGATTCACTCATGATGTCTGACTCGATAGAATTGAGTCTTTATGAACAGATCACTGACTCAAATGATTCACTCATGATGTCTGATTCGATAGAATTGAGTCATTATGAACCGATCACTCACTCAAATGATTCACTCATGATGTCTGACTCGATAGAATTGAGTCTTTATGAACAGATCACTGACTCAAATGATTCACTCATGATGTCTGATTCGATAGAATTGAGTCTTTATGAACAGATCACTGACTCAAATGATTCACTCATGATGTCTGATTCAATAGAATTGAGTCTTTATGAACAGATCACTGACTCAAATGATTCACTCATGATGTCTGACTCGATAGAATTGAGTCTTTATGAACAGATCACTGACTCAAATGATTCACTCATGATGTCTGATTCAATAGAATTGAGTCTTTATGAACAGATCACTGACTCAAATGATTCACTCATGATGTCTGATTCGATAGAATTGAGTCTTTATGAACAGATCACTGACTCAAATGATTCACTCATGATGTCTGATTCGATAGAATTGAGACTTTATGAACAGATCACTGACTGAAATGATTCACTCATGATGTCTGATTCAATAGAATTGAGTCTTTATGAACAGATCACTGACTCAAATGATTCACTCATGATGTCTGACTCGATAGAATTGAGTCTTTATGAACAGATCACTCACTCAAATGATTCACTCATGATGTCTGATTCAATAGAATTGAGTCGTTATGAAACGATCACTCACTCAAATGATTCACTCATGATGTCTGATTCGATAGAATTGAGTCATTATGAACCGATCACTCACTCAAATGATTCACTCATGATGTCTGATTCGATAGAATTGAGTCTTTATGAACAGATCACTGACTCAAATGATTCACTCATGATGTCTGATTCAATAGAATTGAGTCTTTATGAACAGATCACTGACTCAAATGATTCACTCATGATGTCTGATTCGATAGAATTGAGTCTTTATGAACAGATCACTGACTCAAATGATTCACTCATGATGTCTGATTCGATAGAATTGAGACTTTATGAACAGATCACTCACTCAAATGATTCACTCATGATGTCTGATTCAATAGAATTGAGTCTATGAACAGATCACTCACTCAAATGATTCACTCATGATGTCTGATTCGATAGAATTGAGTCTTTATGAACAGATCACTGACTCAAATGATTCACTCATGATGTCTGATTCGATAGAATTGAGACTTTATGAACAGATCACTGACTCAAATGATTCACTCATGATGTCTGATTCGATAGAATTGAGTCTTTATGAACAGATCACTGACTCAAATGATTCACTCATGATGTCTGATTCGATAGAATTAGTCTTTATGAACAGATCACTCACTCAAATGATTCACTCATGATGTCTGATTCAATAGAATTGAGTCTTTATGAACAGATCACTGACTCAAATGATTCACTCATGATGTCTGATTCAATAGAATTGAGTCTTTATGAACAGATCACTCACTCAAATGATTCACTCATGATGTCTGATTCAATAGAATTGAGTCTTTATGAACAGATCACTGACTCAAATGATTCACTCATGATGTCTGATTCGATAGAATTGAGACTATGAACAGATCACTCACTCAAATGATTCACTCATGATGTCTGATTCAATAGAATTGAGTCGTTATGAACAGATCACTCACTCAAATGATTCACTCATGATGTCTGATTCGATAGAATTGAGTCGTTATGAACAGATCACTGACTCAAATGATTCACTCATGATGTCTGACTCGATAGAATTGAGTCTTTATGAACAGATCACTGACTCAAATGATTCACTCATGATGTCTGACTCAATAGAATTGAGTCTTTATGAACAGATCACTCACTCAAATGATTCACTCATGATGTCTGACTCAATAGAATTGAGTCTTTATGAACAGATCACTCACTCAAATGATTCACTCATGATGTCTGACTCGATAGAATTGAGTCTTTATGAACAGATCACTCACTCAAATGATTCACTCATGATGTCTGATTCGATAGAATTGAGTCTTTATGAACAGATCACTGACTCAAATGATTCACTCATGATGTCTGATTCAATAGAATTGAGTCTTTATGAACAGATCACTGACTCAAATGATTCACTCATGATGTCTGATTCGATAGAATTGAGACTTTATGAACAGATCACTGACTCAAATGATTCACTCATGATGTCTGATTCGATAGAATTGAGTCATTATGAACCGATCACTCACTCAAATGATTCACTCATGATGTCTGATTCAATAGAATTGAGTCTTTATGAACAGATCACTCACTCAAATGATTCACTCATGATGTCTGACTCGATAGAATTGAGTCTTTATGAACAGATCACTCACTCAAATGATTCACTCATGATGTCTGATTCGATAGAATTGAGTCTTTATGAACAGATCACTGACTCAAATGATTCACTCATGATGTCTGATTCAATAGAATTGAGTCTTTATGAACAGATCACTGACTCAAATGATTCACTCATGATGTCTGATTCGATAGAATTGAGACTTTATGAACAGATCACTGACTCAAATGATTCACTCATGATGTCTGATTCGATAGAATTGAGACTTTATGAACAGATCACTGACTCAAATGATTCACTCATGATGTCTGATTCGATAGAATTGAGTCATTATGAACCGATCACTCACTCAAATGATTCACTCATGATGTCTGACTCGATAGAATTGAGTCTTTATGAACAGATCACTGACTCAAATGATTCACTCATGATGTCTGATTCGATAGAATTGAGTCTTTATGAACAGATCACTGACTCAAATGATTCACTCATGATGTCTGATTCAATAGAATTGAGTCTTTATGAACAGATCACTGACTCAAATGATTCACTCATGATGTCTGACTCGATAGAATTGAGTCTTTATGAACAGATCACTGACTCAAATGATTCACTCATGATGTCTGATTCAATAGAATTGAGTCTTTATGAACAGATCACTGACTCAAATGATTCACTCATGATGTCTGATTCGATAGAATTGAGTCTTTATGAACAGATCACTGACTCAAATGATTCACTCATGATGTCTGATTCGATAGAATTGAGACTTTATGAACAGATCACTGACTCAAATGATTCACTCATGATGTCTGATTCAATAGAATTGAGTCTTTATGAACAGATCACTGACTCAAATGATTCACTCATGATGTCTGACTCGATAGAATTGAGTCTTTATGAACAGATCACTCACTCAAATGATTCACTCATGATGTCTGATTCAATAGAATTGAGTCGTTATGAAACGATCACTCACTCAAATGATTCACTCATGATGTCTGATTCGATAGAATTGAGTCATTATGAACCGATCACTCACTCAAATGATTCACTCATGATGTCTGATTCGATAGAATTGAGTCTTTATGAACAGATCACTGACTCAAATGATTCACTCATGATGTCTGATTCAATAGAATTGAGTCTTTATGAACAGATCACTGACTCAAATGATTCACTCATGATGTCTGATTCGATAGAATTGAGTCTTTATGAACAGATCACTGACTCAAATGATTCACTCATGATGTCTGATTCGATAGAATTGAGACTTTATGAACAGATCACTCACTCAAATGATTCACTCATGATGTCTGATTCAATAGAATTGAGTCTATGAACCGATCACTCACTCAAATGATTCACTCATGATGTCTGATTCGATAGAATTGAGTCTTTATGAACAGATCACTGACTCAAATGATTCACTCATGATGTCTGATTCAATAGAATTGAGTCTTTATGAACAGATCACTCACTCAAATGATTCACTCATGATGTCTGACTCGATAGAATTGAGTCTTTATGAACAGATCACTCACTCAAATGATTCACTCATGATGTCTGATTCGATAGAATTGAGTCTTTATGAACAGATCACTGACTCAAATGATTCACTCATGATGTCTGATTCAATAGAATTGAGTCTTTATGAACAGATCACTGACTCAAATGATTCACTCATGATGTCTGATTCGATAGAATTGAGACTTTATGAACAGATCACTGACTCAAATGATTCACTCATGATGTCTGATTCGATAGAATTGAGTCATTATGAACCGATCACTCACTCAAATGATTCACTCATGATGTCTGATTCGATAGAATTGAGTCTTTATGAACAGATCACTCACTCAAATGATTCACTCATGATGTCTGACTCGATAGAATTGAGTCTTTATGAACAGATCACTCACTCAAATGATTCACTCATGATGTCTGATTCGATAGAATTGAGTCTTTATGAACAGATCACTGACTCAAATGATTCACTCATGATGTCTGATTCGATAGAATTGAGTCTTTATGAACAGATCACTGACTCAAATGATTCACTCATGATGTCTGATTCGATAGAATTGAGACTTTATGAACAGATCACTGACTCAAATGATTCACTCATGATGTCTGATTCGATAGAATTGAGACTTTATGAACAGATCACTGACTCAAATGATTCACTCATGATGTCTGATTCGATAGAATTGAGTCATTATGAACCGATCACTCACTCAAATGATTCACTCATGATGTCTGACTCGATAGAATTGAGTCTTTATGAACAGATCACTGACTCAAATGATTCACTCATGATGTCTGATTCGATAGAATTGAGTCTTTATGAACAGATCACTGACTCAAATGATTCACTCATGATGTCTGATTCAATAGAATTGAGTCTTTATGAACAGATCACTGACTCAAATGATTCACTCATGATGTCTGACTCGATAGAATTGAGTCTTTATGAACAGATCACTGACTCAAATGATTCACTCATGATGTCTGATTCAATAGAATTGAGTCTTTATGAACAGATCACTGACTCAAATGATTCACTCATGATGTCTGATTCGATAGAATTGAGTCTTTATGAACAGATCACTGACTCAAATGATTCACTCATGATGTCTGATTCGATAGAATTGAGACTTTATGAACAGATCACTGACTCAAATGATTCACTCATGATGTCTGATTCAATAGAATTGAGTCTTTATGAACAGATCACTGACTCAAATGATTCACTCATGATGTCTGACTCGATAGAATTGAGTCTTTATGAACAGATCACTCACTCAAATGATTCACTCATGATGTCTGATTCAATAGAATTGAGTCGTTATGAAACGATCACTCACTCAAATGATTCACTCATGATGTCTGATTCGATAGAATTGAGTCATTATGAACCGATCACTCACTCAAATGATTCACTCATGATGTCTGATTCGATAGAATTGAGTCTTTATGAACAGATCACTGACTCAAATGATTCACTCATGATGTCTGATTCAATAGAATTGAGTCTTTATGAACAGATCACTGACTCAAATGATTCACTCATGATGTCTGATTCGATAGAATTGAGTCTTTATGAACAGATCACTGACTCAAATGATTCACTCATGATGTCTGATTCGATAGAATTGAGACTTTATGAACAGATCACTCACTCAAATGATTCACTCATGATGTCTGATTCAATAGAATTGAGTCTATGAACCGATCACTCACTCAAATGATTCACTCATGATGTCTGATTCGATAGAATTGAGTCTTTATGAACAGATCACTGACTCAAATGATTCACTCATGATGTCTGATTCGATAGAATTGAGACTTTATGAACAGATCACTGACTCAAATGATTCACTCATGATGTCTGATTCGATAGAATTGAGTCTTTATGAACAGATCACTGACTCAAATGATTCACTCATGATGTCTGATTCGATAGAATTAGTCTTTATGAACAGATCACTCACTCAAATGATTCACTCATGATGTCTGATTCAATAGAATTGAGTCTTTATGAACAGATCACTGACTCAAATGATTCACTCATGATGTCTGATTCAATAGAATTGAGTCTTTATGAACAGATCACTCACTCAAATGATTCACTCATGATGTCTGATTCAATAGAATTGAGTCTTTATGAACAGATCACTGACTCAAATGATTCACTCATGATGTCTGATTCGATAGAATTGAGACTATGAACAGATCACTCACTCAAATGATTCACTCATGATGTCTGATTCAATAGAATTGAGTCGTTATGAACAGATCACTCACTCAAATGATTCACTCATGATGTCTGATTCGATAGAATTGAGTCGTTATGAACAGATCACTGACTCAAATGATTCACTCATGATGTCTGACTCGATAGAATTGAGTCTTTATGAACAGATCACTGACTCAAATGATTCACTCATGATGTCTGATTCGATAGAATTGAGTCATTATGAACCGATCACTCACTCAAATGATTCACTCATGATGTCTGATTCAATAGAATTGAGTCTTTATGAACAGATCACTCACTCAAATGATTCACTCATGATGTCTGACTCGATAGAATTGAGTCTTTATGAACAGATCACTCACTCAAATGATTCACTCATGATGTCTGATTCGATAGAATTGAGTCTTTATGAACAGATCACTGACTCAAATGATTCACTCATGATGTCTGATTCAATAGAATTGAGTCTTTATGAACAGATCACTGACTCAAATGATTCACTCATGTCTGATTCGATAGAATTGAGACTTTATGAACAGATCACTGACTCAAATGATTCACTCATGATGTCTGATTCGATAGAATTGAGACTTTATGAACAGATCACTGACTCAAATGATTCACTCATGATGTCTGATTCGATAGAATTGAGTCATTATGAACCGATCACTCACTCAAATGATTCACTCATGATGTCTGACTCGATAGAATTGAGTCTTTATGAACAGATCACTGACTCAAATGATTCACTCATGATGTCTGATTCGATAGAATTGAGTCTTTATGAACAGATCACTGACTCAAATGATTCACTCATGATGTCTGATTCAATAGAATTGAGTCTTTATGAACAGATCACTGACTCAAATGATTCACTCATGATGTCTGACTCGATAGAATTGAGTCTTTATGAACAGATCACTGACTCAAATGATTCACTCATGATGTCTGATTCAATAGAATTGAGTCTTTATGAACAGATCACTGACTCAAATGATTCACTCATGATGTCTGATTCGATAGAATTGAGTCTTTATGAACAGATCACTGACTCAAATGATTCACTCATGATGTCTGATTCGATAGAATTGAGACTTTATGAACAGATCACTGACTCAAATGATTCACTCATGATGTCTGATTCAATAGAATTGAGTCTTTATGAACAGATCACTGACTCAAATGATTCACTCATGATGTCTGACTCGATAGAATTGAGTCTTTATGAACAGATCACTCACTCAAATGATTCACTCATGATGTCTGATTCAATAGAATTGAGTCGTTATGAAACGATCACTCACTCAAATGATTCACTCATGATGTCTGATTCGATAGAATTGAGTCATTATGAACCGATCACTCACTCAAATGATTCACTCATGATGTCTGATTCGATAGAATTGAGTCTTTATGAACAGATCACTGACTCAAATGATTCACTCATGATGTCTGATTCAATAGAATTGAGTCTTTATGAACAGATCACTGACTCAAATGATTCACTCATGATGTCTGATTCGATAGAATTGAGTCTTTATGAACAGATCACTGACTCAAATGATTCACTCATGATGTCTGATTCGATAGAATTGAGACTTTATGAACAGATCACTCACTCAAATGATTCACTCATGATGTCTGATTCAATAGAATTGAGTCTATGAACCGATCACTCACTCAAATGATTCACTCATGATGTCTGATTCGATAGAATTGAGTCTTTATGAACAGATCACTGACTCAAATGATTCACTCATGATGTCTGATTCAATAGAATTGAGTCTTTATGAACAGATCACTGACTCAAATGATTCACTCATGATGTCTGATTCGATAGAATTGAGACTTTATGAACAGATCACTCACTCAAATGATTCACTCATGATGTCTGATTCAATAGAATTGAGTCTATGAACCGATCACTCACTCAAATGATTCACTCATGATGTCTGATTCGATAGAATTGAGTCTTTATGAACAGATCACTGACTCAAATGATTCACTCATGATGTCTGATTCGATAGAATTGAGACTTTATGAACAGATCACTGACTCAAATGATTCACTCATGATGTCTGATTCGATAGAATTGAGTCTTTATGAACAGATCACTGACTCAAATGATTCACTCATGATGTCTGATTCGATAGAATTGAGACTTTATGAACAGATCACTGACTCAAATGATTCACTCATGATGTCTGATTCAATAGAATTGAGTCGTTATGAACAGATCACTCACTCAAATGATTCACTCATGATGTCTGATTCAATAGAATTGAGTCTTTATGAACAGATCACTGACTCAAATGATTCACTCATGATGTCTGATTCAATAGAATTGAGTCTTTATGAACAGATCACTCACTCAAATGATTCACTCATGATGTCTGATTCAATAGAATTGAGTCTTTATGAACAGATCACTGACTCAAATGATTCACTCATGATGTCTGATTCGATAGAATTGAGACTATGAACAGATCACTCACTCAAATGATTCACTCATGATGTCTGATTCAATAGAATTGAGTCGTTATGAACAGATCACTCACTCAAATGATTCACTCATGATGTCTGATTCGATAGAATTGAGTCGTTATGAACAGATCACTGACTCAAATGATTCACTCATGATGTCTGACTCGATAGAATTGAGTCTTTATGAACAGATCACTCACTCAAATGATTCACTCATGATGTCTGATTCAATAGAATTGAGTCGTTATGAAACGATCACTCACTCAAATGATTCACTCATGATGTCTGATTCGATAGAATTGAGTCATTATGAACAGATCACTCACTCAAATGATTCACTCATGATGTCTGATTCAATAGAATTGAGTCTTTATGAACAGATCACTCACTCAAATGATTCACTCATGATGTCTGACTCAATAGAATTGAGTCTTTATGAACAGATCACTCACTCAAATGATTCACTCATGATGTCTGACTCGATAGAATTGAGTCTTTATGAACAGATCACTCACTCAAATGATTCACTCATGATGTCTGATTCAATAGAATTGAGTCGTTATGAAACGATCACTCACTCAAATGATTCACTCATGATGTCTGATTCGATAGAATTGAGTCATTATGAACAGATCACTCACTCAAATGATTCACTCATGATGTCTGATTCAATAGAATTGAGTCTTTATGAACAGATCACTCACTCAAATGATTCACTCATGATGTCTGACTCAATAGAATTGAGTCTTTATGAACAGATCACTCACTCAAATGATTCACTCATGATGTCTGATTCGATAGAATTGAGTCTTTATGAACAGATCACTGACTCAAATGATTCACTCATGTGTGATTCATTTAGAAACGAGTCTTCATGAATGGATCACTGACTCAGATGATTGGTTCAGAATCAGCTCAGTGTTGGTCAGGTGTTCTGTCTGAATATTTTGCGTGCGTGCGTGTGTGTGTGTGTGTTTAGGGACACACTCACGCTCTCTCTGTGTGTTGCGGTGCTGCCACGAGTAGAAGTTGAGGAGCTCCTTGCGCTGCTTCTTCTTCTCCTCCTTCTGGAGTGTCCTCTGATTGGCTGTCTCTGTGTGTGGGCGGGCCTTAGCCCCACGGCTGCCCTTCGTCACCTTCACCCAGCCCTCCTCATCCTCCTGCTGCTGCTCCGCCTCCTGCTGCAGACGCTCCGCCTCCTGGGGGTGGGGACATGAATAATAATGAGGGAACTGAACTGTGTGCGTTCAGTGTGAGTGTGTATGTGTGTTCAGAGTATATAAGCGTGTGTGTGTGTGTGTGTGTGTGTGTGTGTGAGACCTGTTGTTTGCGCGTGTCGAACTCCTCCATGAACTGATCGACTGCAGCCTGAAGAGACGAAGCCTTGACCAGAGACCCCGAGTACTGCTGGATCCATTCTATACACACACACACACACACACACACACACACCTTGATTTTCATCGTCTGTACACATAACAGATTGTGTGTAGTGTGTGTGCATATGTTTAAGTGTGTGTGTCTCACTGTGCAGGCCGGTTCTGACGGGTCTCTCCTCTGTGGAGACGATGAGCGGGTCGTTCGGCGGGTGACGTTTAGCTGCGTTCACACTCGCTGCGCTCCGGAACACAACATACGCAACTCTGAAACACTGCACACACACACACACACACACACACACACACACACACACACAGTCAGGATGGGCAGTGACAGGGTGTATTCATCATGTGTTTGTGATTGTGTGTGTGTACTGACCTGTGCTTCTGGGGCTCTGAAGAGATCACACACCCCGCTGGCGCTGCTGTCCGCCGCTCCGGGCTTCACACACACATCCACAGACTCAACCACACCGAATCTGCTGAACACACCTGACAGAACACTCTAACACACACACACGCACACACACACACACACACACACACACACATAGGATGAGCACACCAGTAGCTGGGCTCCACCTACTGCCTGCTTCAGCCAATCAGATTCTCAGTGCAGCCACTCATGTTCTGTGCTGAGAAACTGGTGTGTGTGTGTGTGTTCTCATGGTCTCTGTTCAGTAACTCAAACACTTATCATTAGAAGGGTTCAGCAGATATTAACCTCAAGCTATTCCACACTACAGTCCTCCTCTATATGACTGAGCAGCTCTGTGTGTGTGTGTGTGTGTGTGTGTGTGTGTGTGTGTGTGTGTGTGTGTGTGTGTGTGTGTGTGTGTGTACCTGTGTGCAGTAGGGCGGCACGTTGAGCACGAAGAGTGTTCTGTCCGCGGGTCGGTGTGTGTTTGACTCTGAGCGCACTCTGTGCTCTTTAACACACACCTGATGAAGAGCAGCAGCAGAGTCACCCTCACTGAACCCGAGGGAGAGCACTACACATACACACACACACACACACAGAGAGGGAGGGAGAGATAGACACACACAGTTACAGTGAATCAAGCGCGAGTCGACTCTGATGAATCGAGTCGTGAGCGCTTCGTGTCCTCTCACTGAAATGATCGCCCTCATGCGCGAGTAAAACAGGTCATTACTTTATTATAATACTTCATTAATAACAGTAGTTTTACCTGTAAATCCTCCTGGAATAACACACGCGTCTTTATTCGCGGACGGCGCCATCTTAGTTTACATGCGTCACCCGAAACAGGCGCAAAGGCCGCTGGGAGCTGTAGTTCAACTGACTGCTAAGGCGAACGATTAGTATCGTTTGCTTACGGATTTATTTAATCAGAAACACAAATAAAAGTGTGAAATAGTATTGTATAATAGACTGATTTGTAGTTAATTGGTGACTGATTAAAAAGCTGTATTTCCAGCATCATTACTCCACATTCTCCTGCAGAAATCACGCTAACGTGATGATCAACAAACCTTCTGTAGTGCAGCTTATATTGGATTCTGTTCACAGTCTGAGTACAATTTAATCAAGTTATTCTTAAAGTGAAGAATTCATCTCAGCAAGGCAGCACGGTGGCTCAGTGGTTAACACTGTGGCCTCACAGCAAGAAGGTCACTGGTTTGAGTCTCAGCTGGGTCAGTTGGTGTTTCTGTGTGGAGTTTGCATGTTCTCCCTGTGTTGGCGTGGGTTATAGGGGAACTGATCAACTAAATTGGCCGTAGTGTATGAGTGTGTATGGGTGTTTCCCAGTACTGGGTTGCAGCTGGAAGGCCATCCACTGTATAAAACATATGCTGGAATAGTTGGCGATTCATTCCACTGTGGCGACCCCTGATGAATAAAGGGACTAAGCTGAAGGAAAATGAATGAATGACAATGAATAATCTGTAATTTTAAGTAAACCGTTGGTTCAGGTAATCTTCAGTCTGAGCGTCTCTGCGTTGGGATTGGCTCCTTCTCTGATGACGTCAGTTTGAGCTTCAGACACATTATTCTTAGTCCCGCCCCACTTACTGTTAGTTTGCTATGAGAGATTGATGCACAACAGAAAGCCCCGCCCCCTACTCAATATTCAGATCCAGTTCATAAGTACATCAACACACTGCAGTAGGAGTGTCAGAAACTCAAGGGGACTGTACAGAATGTAATGAACTCCTCGATGAACAGAAGCATGACATTAGCATTGAACGCTAACAGTAATGGAGGAGGAGAGTAATGCAGCAGCAGAGGCGCGGGGGATTATAAAGAAAGACTTTACTGGAGAAAACAGAAAGCTGGAGTCACAGAACAGTCAAACAATCATTAAAACAAACATGAGGAGGCGCAGCTGACCAGCACAGCTCATAAAAGCACACCGCCTCTGTGTGTGTGTGTGTCTGTGTGTGTGTGTGTGTGTGTGTGTGTGTGTGTGTGTCAGATCTTGATGCGGAAAGCGGTGGCGTGAGCGGCCGGTGTCTCGCTGGCGCTGCTGGCCGTCTGGCTGGAGGAAGAGGAGGAGGAAGAGGAAGACTTGAAGAGCGCCTTCAGGATGGTCTGCGGGTCCACCTCAGCTGTAGACGAGGACTTGGAGGAGCGGGAGGAGGAGGAAGAGGCCTTCTGTGCGGACAGCGGAGAACCAGGAGTATCACTCAACCTCCTGCAGGACACAAGATGGAGGACATTAGAGGAGGAGGAGGAAGAAGAAGAAGAGGAGGAGGAGGAAGAAGAGGAGGAGGAAAAGAAGAAGAGGAGGAGAAAGAGGAGGATGATGAACTGGGGAAGGAGGAAGAGGAGAAGGAGGAGGAACAGGAGGAGGAAGTGAAGGAGGAACAGGAGGAGGAGGAACAGGAGGAAGAAGAGGAGGAGGAAGCATAAGAGGAGAAGGAGGAGGAAGAGGATGAGGAACAGGTGGAGGAGGAGGAGAAATAGGAGGTGGAAGAAGAGGAGGAAGAAGGAACAGGAGGAGGAGGAGAAAGAGAAAGAAAAAGAGGAGGAGGAGGAAGAGGAGGATGACGAACTGGGACAGGAGGAAGAAGAGAAGGAGGACAGGAGGAGGAAGTGAAGGAGGAACAGGAGGAGAAAGAAGAAGAAGAAGAGGAGGAACAGGAGGAAGAAGAGGAGAATGAAAAGAAGGAGGAGGAGAAAGAGGAGGAAAAGGAAAAGAAGAAGAGGATGAGAAAAAGGAGGAGGAGGGGAGAAGGAGGAAGACGAGGTGGAATAAGAGGAGGAAGTGGAGGAAAAAGAGGAGGAGGAGGAAGAAGAGGAACAGGAGGAGAAAGAAGAGGAGGAGGAGGAAGAGGAAAAAGAAGAGTAGGAGGAGAAATAAGAGGAAGTGGAGGAAGAGGAGGTGAGAGTGGAGAAGGAGGAGAAAGAGGAGGAAAAGGAAAAAGAAGAGGAGGAGGAGAAAGAGGAGGAAAAGGAAAAAGAAGAGGAGGAGGAGAAAGAAGAGGAAGTGGAGAAAGAGGATGGGGAGGTGGGAGTGGAGAAGGAAGAGGAGGAACAGGAAGAGAAAAAAGGAGGAGGAGGAAGACGAGGTGGAATAAGAGGAGGAAGTGGAGGAAAAAGAGGAGGAGGAGGAAGAAGAGGAACAGGAAAAAGAGGAGGAGGAACAGGAGGAGAAAGAAGAGAAGGAGGAGGAGGAAGTGAAGGAGGGGGAGAAAGGAGAAAAAGAAAAAAGAAGAGTAGGAGAAGAAAGAAGAGGAAGTGGAGGAAGAGGAAGTGGGAGTGGATAAGGAAGAGAAGGAGGAACAGGAGGAGGAGGAAGAGAAGGAACAGGATGAGAAAGAAGAAGAGGAGGAGGAGGAGAAAGATGAGGTGGAATAAGAGGAGAAAGTGGAGGAGAAGTAAAAAGAGGAGGAGGAAGAAGAGGAACAGGAGGAGGAAGAAGAGGAGGAGGAGGAGGAGGAGGAGAAAGAAGAGGAAAAGAAGGAGGAAGAGGAGGAAAAGAAAAGAGGAGGAGGAGGAAGAGAAGGAACAGAAGGAGGAGGAGGAGAAAGAAGAGGAGGAGAAGGAGGAAGAGGAGGAAAAGGAAAGAGGAGGAGGAGGAAGAGAAGGAACAGAAGGAGAAAGAAGAGGAGGAGGAGGAGGAGAAAGACTAGGTGGAATAAGAGGAGGAAGTGGAGGAAAAGAAAAAAGAGGAGGAGGAGGAAGAGAAGGAACAGAAAGAGAAAGAAGAGGAGGAGGAAAAGAAGAAGGAGGATAAGGAGGAACAGGAGAAGGAAGAGGGAGTAAAGGAGAAGGAGGAACAGGAGAAGGACGAAGGAGGAGGAGAAGGAGGAAGTGTAGGAAGTGGAAAAAGAGGAGAAAGTGGAAGAGGAAATGGATGAGGAGGAAGAGGAAATAGAGTAGTGCAGGTGTGTATGTAGTAGACAGATGTGTGTGTGTAGTAGAGAGGTGTGAGTAGAGCAGAGTTGTGTGTAGTAGACAGATGTGTGTGTGTAGTAGACAAGTGTGTGTAGTAGAGGGTCTCACAGTAGGATGGGCTGGTCAGATGTGATCACGCTGCCCTGCATGTGCAGATTACACTTCATCGGCTGACCTGAACACACACACACACACACACACATACATACACACACTGAGCATCACTGAGCTTCTGCCAGTGAGTTACAGACATTAATGAAGGTGTGTGTGTGTGTGTGTCTCACCGTCCAGACAGCGGTTGTTGTACTTCCTGTAGGCACTGACTGCATCCTCCTTACGCACAAACACCACCTCAGCCACGCCCACTTTGGCCAGCCGCGCCCGCTTGAGTGCGCCACACACACAGAACAGCTCCTACACACACACACACACAGAGAGAGAGAGAGAGCTCAGTGTACATCAGCTGTGTGAGCCCAGTGATCTCCTCCGCACACTGGCTGCTGTTCAGTTCAGTATTGATGATCAACTCTTGCTCCTTACCTATAAAGCTTTAAATAATCTAGCTCCTGTTTATCTAACCAACCTCCTGTCTCGCTACAACCCAACCCGCTCTTTAAGATCTCAAAACTCAGGGCTTCTGGTAGTACCTAGAATATCAAAGTCGAGTAAAGGAGGTCGAGCCTTCTCATTTATGGCCCCTAAACTCTGGAATAGCCTTCCTGATAATGTCCAAGGCTCAGACACACTCTCGCTCTTCAAAACTAGATTAAAGACCTATCTCTTTAGCAAAGCGTACACTCAGTGCAGCACATAGCGGCATGAGTGTGCCCCACGCAGGTGAGTGGGCTTGACAAACCACCTGCAGGACACACTCCTCCTGTCTTAATGCAGCAGACACTGTGTTAGAACCCCTCATCTGCTTGACATGTGTGTTCTCTGTGTGTGTAGAACTGCTGCAGTTATCAGTAACTAATTATCACTCAATCATTATTATGAAAGCGCTACACAAGTTGCGCAGTGTGTGTGTGTGTGAGGAGTGTATGGACAGCACACAGGAACTCACCACAATATCCTCCTCCGTCACCCGCGGGTGGAGATTCGTCACGGTGATCTTTGTGCCTTCCAGAGGACTGAAGACAGGCTGAAACACACACACACACACACACAGCTTAACTCTACAGGCCTTCACACACACACACACACACCCTAAATGATTCAGTTACGTTGTGTACCTGTGTGGGTGTGTGTGTCTGGGCGCTGGCGTCTCCGCCCGCAGGCTGTGTAGTAACGGTCGTCCTGGAGACGGGCTGCAGGCTCTGTGTGGGGGGGCGGGGGGCAGGGCGAGCGGGCGGCACCGAGACAGATGGGGGCGTGTACGAGTCGTTCTTCACCACCTTAGTGATGGGGGCGGAGAGAGAGACAGGCCCCGCCTACAAACACACACACACAGATTTAGTATTTCTCCGCATCTCTGGATCACACACATGTGGGCGGGGCTTCTTTTTCTCCAAGTGGAGCTGACTGATTTCTATTGGCTGATCTCATGTGAAACCCCGCCCTCGAGTGAGTAAAGACCAATCAGAGAAGAGATGTGCTTGAAGAGGGAGGAGAGGTTACACAATAATGACACCAATAATCATCTGATGAGTGTGTGTGTGTGTGTGTGTGTGTGTGTGTGTGTGTCTCACCCGTGTCTGCAGGCTGCTGGCAGCAGTGATCTTCATCTGTTTGCTGGGAATCACAGCACCGACATCATCATCATCCTCATCCTCAGCTGCAGCACACACACGCTGTACACACAACAGAGGGTTACACTGATATACTGATACACTGTGTGATTGAATGAGTGTGTGTGTGAGTGTGTGTGTGTGTGTGTGTGTGTGTGTTAGAGAATTTGTGAATATGTTTGTGTGTGTGTGTGTTGTACCGGAGGTGCTGCACTTGGGACGTTGATCCGGATGCCGCTGGTCATTCCCACAGGCCTCTGCTGCACACATACACACACACATTTAGCATCAGAAAACACACACACACACACACACACACACAACAGCATCGCTCACCTGGATGGTTTTGGTGATCTTCAGAGATGCTGCGCTCTGATTGGACGTCGTAGGGACGCTCCTCTTCAAGCTCAACCTATCACGTGCATCAACAACTTTTGTGATCCCGCCCCCTGGCTGTAAGGCCACGCCCACTCTTGTGGTGAGTGTGTGCGCGCGGGGGCTGGTGTTGTGTATGTGTACGTGTGGGACCCCGGGGCCGCTGGGCCGGGTGGAGGGTGGGGCGGGGCCGCTGGTGGGCGGCTGCTGCTGCTGTTTGCGCAGGTTGATCATCAGCCGAGCGTCCTGCATCGCACTGGCCCCGCCCCCTCGGCTTTGCACCGCACTGGTCCCGCCCCCTCGGCCCCGTAGCCGCAGCCGGGCGTCTTTCTGGCCCAGCTTCTCCCTGGCGTCCTTCACCGGAAACACTGACGGCCGCGACAGAGTCTGAGCTGCAGCTCCGCTAGCCGCAATCTGGAGGCGTTTCCCTCCGCTGGCTCCGCCCACTCCCAGCCTCTGTCTGACATCACCACTGCCAATCTTCTGCCGGGCATCAAAGGCCATGTTCAGTGGCCCCGCCCCTCTGCCATATATGGGTCTGCGGACAGACAGGAATAAACCGTTAACTCGAGGCTAACGTTCAGACACACTGCTCTTAATGGTGGCTTATTTATGTTTACTTATAAAACAGCAGGACAGAGACTGTGTTCACTGTATAGCAGGGAAAGGATGACCACAGAACTCCCGAGAACACACATGTGAGGATCATTATAAGCAGTGGATTAAGTCATGAATGGCTGAAATCATTAATGACGGGTCTTATGCTGGGTTCACACCACACGCGGTCTGCGCAGATAAATCGCGCACGTAAATAGATGCACTAACATTTGGAGTTTACTTGCTTCTTTCCCACGTCAAATTCACTGAGCAATAGACATCGCATCATGGGCGGGGCTTCTGTCTGCCCGGTGACTCTAGCTTCATTGCTAAATGGCTAACATGGATGTTATTGGGAGAATAGCTGTGCTTATGTGCTTTAGGAAGGCTGAAAAACGGTGTAGATTCGTTCGGAGTCGTGTCTGAGTCCACTAGATCCTGATTTCAGAGGTGCAGCAGCTCTGAGTTCATCAACTCCTCCAGACACTGTACCTGGATGATGGAAGCATTCAGCGGTGCTTCTGACTGAGCCCAGCCCAGTTTGATGAGCTGTTGTCGGTGTCGGCAGGAGGGACGCCAACAACAGGCGCTACGTCATAATCACTCCCCTACAAGAGCAAGCTCCTGATTGGTTAATGTGGCCCGAATGTCAGCTGAAGTTCAGATTTTCCAATTTGCACGTCAATCGCGCAAAACGCTCAACTCGTGCCACGTCATTCGCGTGCATCGCGCCGCAGGATGTCTATTCGCGTCTTTGCATTGACTTAACATGTAAATCACCCGCACTTGAATTCGCTTCTACTGGGTCTGGTGTGACTGCAGCATTAGAAAGGCTGGTTTGTACCCCTACATGGGTAGAGATGCCACTTTTGACCCACACTCGTAACCAGTAGGTGGCAGAAATGCACCCCAAAGTTGTTTGCCAAATGCCAATTAAAAAAAATAATAAAATCAAACAAGGCTATTACAACCAGGGCTGCGTTCCAGTCCACTTCTGTACGCCCTTCACTTTGTCTCGTTCCCTCAGATGTACATCATCGATTATGTCATTTAAAAAATACCTGAGGTGTCTATTTGGTGTCTGACACATTAAATATTGCATTTCAAAAAGCATACAGAACATATTAACAACAGAGCATCTTCAGGCGCCTGCAGTTCCAACAGCACAGAAAATGAAGAAAAAGAATAGAAAGAATAAAATAAATAGGCCAGCTCTAGATATTTTCACTTAAATCACAAATGTAGATTACAAAGCAAAAACACTGACTGAATCCCCTTTAAGAACCGCCATAGGCTGTTTGTTCAATCATGTTTTTTTCTCCCGTCAAATAAGAATATCAGGCTACCTCAAATCAATCACTCCATGGAAAATGTGCTCCGCTGTTATTATCATATCACAAACCTCTGTCAACATTTTAATAGAAGTCATTAAAGATTATGTCTTGAGCATCTGGTTTTACCTTAGAGCTTCTGTGCTTTTATTTTCTCCGTGTCACTCGTACTCACTGTGCGTGATGAAAGAAAACAACGAGGCTCATATGTTGACTTTTAGTAAAGTATAGGCTACTATAGCATATAACAATTCTGTTGTTGTTTACATATGATATTGCATTAATTTATGTATATGTTTAATAAGCTGTAATGTGAATGCCTCAGTAATTTGAGTTTACTCGCTTCATTCGCGCGTCAAACTCCGCTTCAGAACAGCCGTGGATTCGTGTCATGGGCAGGGCTTCTGTCTGCACGGTGACTGTAGCTTTTGTGCTCTTTATGTCACTAGGAAACGACTGAATCCGCTGGTCTATTGTGCACGAGTGTTGCTATCCATGTTGTTAAAATTGTAATATTTAATAATATTGTAATATTTAAGACCTGTAAAGTAATACAGCTCTGGTAACTCGAAACAGCGAGCACAAGTCTCTCCTCCATAATTAAAAGTTCTCCGTAGTTGTCTTGACAAAACAAACCCTGCTGTCACCTCAACAGAAACCCCGCCTCTGCTTTCATTTGATTGGAGAACTATACACTTCCATTTAATTGAAAAAATACACGACTGACGTAACATGCTTTCTCCACTCAGAGTTGACTTTTTTCGACTGCGAGTGCACAATGGGCAATGACAAGAGCACAAGGTGCGCAGGGCGCATGAGCAGTGCAAGACACTCGCGACTGTTAGTAAACCAATCAAAAGATGCGCCTTTAACGCAAACGTGCATTCGCTGAAATGCCTCTCATGCAGCCAAACTTTAAAAACATAAAATAACATTGTTCAATAATTGAACTGACACCATTAATCGGTTTACATCCCTACACACAAGTGTGCACTACTGGTGGAGCATCTGAATGGATTTAAACCATAGGGCTCAAACTGGACTCCTGGAGGGCCACAGCTCTGCTCCAGCCCTAATCAAACACCGCTGATCCACTAATCGAGGTGTTCAAGACTACAGCAGGTGTGTGAGCTGGAGGTGATTGGAGCTAAACTCTGCAGAGCTGCGGCCCTCCAGGAACTGAGTTTGAGACTCTTGGTTTAAAACCCTTGAGCACTTGGGAACTACACTGCTAAACGTCACAATCGCATTGCATTCTGGGACATAAGACGCTGACTCGCTCCCTAGCTCAAAATCGAGGGTATGTGCATGTAAACTTCCCTCGTTCACTTGATGAAGTGGAACACACTTTAAAAAAAGGTGTTGGTGATTTCCCCTGAGGGAACAAGGGGAGAGAAGTTCATGAGTGCATCTCTAAACGTGTAGTGGAACACAGCCCAGATGCACATGATAAACACAGCGCTTGTGCTCATCGACAACATTTAACTCCTCAGGACTAAACTAAGGAAGCTTCCTCTCCTCGCGGTGTGCATGAGAAGTGCACTAAACATGTATAACGAAGTAAACACTACACTAATAATCTCCTGCCAACACATAAGCTGTATATGCTGTAGGGCCTGTGTGATGTCTTCATGAGAGTTTGAATAATAACACACTGAACTCTTGTGTTGATCCTACAACTGAAGCGAGGTCAGATTCAGCTCTATAAGCGCAGGCTGGTGTGTTCAACACTCTTCATTGTACGTTATTACTCTACACACACCGACTGGAGCTAACTTAACGTTATTCTACTTCAGATGACGCATGTTGTCGGTTGGTCGATCCAGCGATCATCACCGGGAGACTCGGTTGGTATTAGCGGCGGTTCGCGGACGGTAACACCGCGCTAACGCCAAACACACGTAAATAAGCGGATTAAATGTAACGTTCGAGGTTTGTTTGTATATAAAAAAAAGAGCAGCGCGCAGGACGCCATGAATGACACGCGTCAGCCAATGAGAACACGAGCTGAAGCGCGAGCGCGACACTTTAGCCAATCAGCGGAGGGTGAAGGCGGGACATCGCGCTAAGCAGAGTCTCTACAGACTCTACACGGCCTGCGATTATTAATAAAAGAGCTTGTGTTGATCAATACAGATGATCGGTAACTGCTGTGTGGAGCGCCCGGGCTGCTGTACCTCTTACTGGCTCCTCTCGCGGTAAAACTGCGCCGACGAATCACTTCATCCAGAGACAAATCCGCCATATCTGCGCCTGCTGGTTCCCTGCGAACATCAACGCGCATGCGTCGCACTTTCATATGGGCGGGGCGAAGCGACGTGTGACGGACAGCAGAAAGGGTCAAAACACACCAAAGGGAAAAACAAAACGCGAAAGGATTCATCCGCCGCCCAAATAATAACAGGGTATGCGGAGCTAGTGCTTCTTCCCACACTGATAAACTTCCGGTGAACGGTTAATGAGACTTGTTTCTATTTTATACGGTTCCTTTGACAGCATCGATGTTGTAATGTAATTAAAATACAATCAGTTAAATAGACTTTTATTCAGTTGCTCAAGTGTAAAACGAGACGAAAAGCCGTTTACTCGCACGCACCCATCACGATTAGCAGGCTAGCGCAGAAGCTCCATTGAATATACTGGGGTAAAATAAATGCTCATATTGTAAAGACATGGCAGGGAAAATGTAATGTAATCCAGAGCTTCTTACAATCTTTATATTGGGTATCCTCAGCCAGTGGAGATGGCTGATTTATAATGAAAGCAGACCTTAAACGCGCTGATTTGGTAACGGCATACAGCTCACTGGAAGCGCAAACCAATGGGGAGATAAAATAATTTTTTCTCACGGTTCTAATAGGTCTGCAGGAGTTGCCATTCTTTTAAATAATTGTTCTGGGAAGATTCTAACCACTGTTAAAGATACTTGTGGTCACTGGATAATTTGTGTTTTTGAATTAGATGAAAAGGTTGTGATTTTAGGAAATATATATGGATATAATAGTCCTAACCAAAACAAGATTTTAATGACTGAGATTACAACAATAGTTAAGAATTTATGCTATAGGTATCCTACTGAAGATTTTATTTTTGGGGGAGATTTTAACATGGTCATAGATGAATGGCATGATAGATACCCTTCACAATACCTGAGACACCATTACAATCCCATATTACTTGATTTTTGTAGTGCGTTTAAATTGGTGGATGTATGGCGCATTAAAAATCCTGGCCTTCAAGTTTTCACATGGTTTAAACCTGATAGTTCAGTTAAGTCTAGGTTTGGTTTTGATGAAAACAATTGTTCCTTTTGTGATGATCAAATTGAAACTACAGAGCATCTTTTCTATGATTGTAAATTTGCTTGTGCCGTTTGGGAAGATTTGCATTATTGGTTATTTTCAAAATTTGAAGATTTACATGCTTTTACAAAAGAAAATGTAATGTTTGGTTTATTTTTGAAAGATGAACACAATGATTTAGCAATTAACACAATTATTATTCTTGGGAAGTTCTTTTTACATAAGAATAGGTTCTTAAGAATTTCTCCCAAATTTTATGTTTTTCACAAGGAACTATGTCTTTATTTTATATCACTTAAGCAAATGAAGAAAAAGAAGGCTCTAATTCTCTGTGATTTAATAGAACAACTTGATCTTGCTGAAAACCCCTAGATGTTTTTTTATTTTTTATTTCTTCTTCTTATTATTATTATTATTATACATTTTGTTTATGATGCTTGTCTGTTGTCTGATTAGGGAGGTTTTTATTTTGTACCAGGCCATTTATAGTTGTATTGTATACTTTGTTCAATAAAGTTCTAAAAAAAAAAGCTCACTGGAAGCGCTTAACCCAGGTCACTGACAAATTAAAAGTCCTTCCACATACACCCTATTATTTTATAAAGACTGAATTCTGCATGCAGTTTATTGAGTATATATAGGCGATTTCCTCCCTTATTCATCGTGTTAGCAAAAAAAAAATAGCTTAATGTGGTTTAATACTATTTGCGCAGGTTATTGCTGTAATGCTTGAAAATAAAGACTAAACGTGGTATAGTGTTGGTTAAAATCATTGTACATACAGACAAGCTTCACTCTTACATGAAGAAAAGAGCTTAATGTGGATCAATGCAATAGGAATATTTGAAGCATCTCTATATATCACACTCCTGACGCCATCTTAAGCATTAGAATGAGGCATCTTCAAGAGTTTGAAGATGCTTCGAGGCTTCAGCGTCAACGCTTGACAGAGGGCGTGTCTGAAGTTGGGGCTGACGCGATCGTCATAGCAGTGTCAGCCAATGAAATTAGTCAGCAATAGACCACTGTCTGAGCTGGTGTATTTGCATACAGCGATCTGATTGGCTGACGCTTCCGTCGATGCTTGAAACGTTGAGCAAGTCCCAACTTCTGCAGCGAGCAACGCCTCTAAAGCGGCGCCGACGGATCCACAATGCAGTTCACCCATTCAAAGTGAATAGGAAGCGTTGAAGCTGACGCCCCCTGTAAATGGGGCATAAAGGTGCTCTAGCGACAACCCTAGAAGCCATGGTCTTTAGCCTCCTTGTTAAAGCAACCGACTCCCATGTGGAAGGTCGCCGGTTCGATACCAGCTCTGAGCGGGTTGGGTGGCATGGGACCGGCGGGGTTACACATAGAAACAATCATTTAAAATGAAAGTGACACAGCCAGTTTGTGTAATTGTGTATTCATTTCACCTCCAGTGCAATGGCGAAACACAATAACACATGTTTTACCCTACAATACTACAAAACATCACATTAATCCACTGTAAACCGGTACTGTTCAGTCAGTTTTCTGGACTTTATAACACCAGGATCTGTTTTAAAGAGATAGTTTAACACTGATAACACTCTGAAACAAAGCTGTCATCATTCACTCTCCGTTTACTTGCTCCACACCTGTTTAAATTCTGTTCAACACTAAAGAAGATATTTTGAAGAATGTTGGAAACCTGTAACCACTGCCTTCCATAGCATTTGTTTTTCCTACAATGGTGGGGTAAAGTCTAGATGGGATACGCGGCCGGCCGGAGGTGTGATATGCACATTAATATAGCAGCATTTTTGTATGACACTGTATAACAATAATGAATATTTGTACAGTGCTGTGGTGGTTGGGTTTAGGGTTGGGGTGGGGGTTGAAAAATACAATTTATTGGGTAATTTAATAGATATCATAAATAATACTCGGTACAGCTACTGTTTTTAGGTTACTGTGACGGTTGGGTTTAGGGGTGGAGGTAGACGATAATAAAATACAATAAATCAAAAATAACATAAATAATTCTCGTCAATGTATCCGATCTAGCAACAACCGGTTACAGGTTTCCAACATTCTTCAAAATATCTTCTTTAGTGTTCAACAGAGGAAAGAAACTCGTGAAGGTTTGGAACTACTTGAGGGGTGAACTACCCCTTTAACACACCACTAGACATTACATGACTGTAACGGAGACCCAAGCGATGGTCTCCATTTTAAACATCCGTTGCACAAACTAAAACAGGAGTCTGAGAGCAGCAGGCTCCTCCCTCCTGCCGTCTAAACGCCATGACGTCACCTACCATCCCACAATGCACTGTCCGGAGACTCCATTCATGACACAAGTTAAGCTGTTTTTAGCCGTATTTAGTGATATTAATCCACTATATGGCTGTAGCAGGTCGTGTATGACCTCCTATACAGCATGTGTTGAGTGTATAATGCGCTGTTATTCTCCAGCTCACCGTCGCCGAACACGCAGGCGCTCCTGAACCCCTCTCAGAGCTCGCCTAGCGGCAGGTCATGCCTTAAACTGATGAGTAAGGAAAATAACGATGCGGGGTGACGCCCGTGTCCTCGCAACAACTCGCGAGAGGAATTTTTGAACGGGTACAGGTCTGCAGCAGGTGACTCGCCTACTTCAGCGAGATGCCGCGCTGATCCAGGATCTGCCCCGACACCCATAACCCTGTATAAGTGAAGATCTAGCCTGCTAAAACGTGAGCTATAAGTGTGGATGAACATCTCTGGACGATGGAGCTCTGTTAATCTTGAACATCACTAATACAATCCCGAAACATACACGTATACACATAACCCAAGACTGAGACTATATTACCTCAGACAGAGCAATATTGTGGAAGATACTGATCAGTAGAGGTGATTAAGGCTGAAGGAAACCAGCAGGAGAACATGATTGTGTGGGACACACAGGTAAACACTGCAGCTGCTATTATAGAGGTGTAAGATGGAGTTTAATGTACACATCAGATCAAAACTAGCCATGCTGATTGTTAGCTCACATTGCTAGTTTTGGCCATTAAGAACAAAAACAATAGTTTCCCCTTGTAATTTAAAATATATATATATATATATTTAATTGAAAGTTTTTCACATTTTAAAGAACAAAGCACTCCCATGCCAGCACATAATAATAAATAAACATATGCCAAATGTAAATACACATGCACAACTGTACAGGTGTTTAATCATCATGAGTAATCTATACCTGCACATATCCACAAGTCAAACATCTGCGTATGTACATTACATATACAGCATATATACATCATTAATACAACTGACGAGAGAGGAAAGAGGTAAAACATGAATAAATAAATAATAATAATAAAAATGGGGGAACTGTTTTTGGATCTATGAATGCCTATACATACCTGATTATTGTACACGTGTATTTTGTACACGTCGATGATTCATGAAGTCTTCCACACCACTCAGTTGTCATTGGTCAGTCTGTAGACATTCACTAAAGGGCTTACAAATCTGTGAACATTTCTTTGGTTTGTCTGCCGTCTCATATCTAGACACACACATGGACTCTGCACGCGCAGAAATCTGCAGATGTTAGCCCATCATTGAGTCTGTTTATTTACCTGTGTAAATGTGTGTACATTTATATTGCTTCAGTGTTTAAATTAATGTCAGTAATATTATTGACTAATATGAAAGTGTTCAGCAGATTCATGTACAGTAGTTTGTGCAGTCATATTTTCTGTCTTTTAGTAGAGATTTTATATGAGAGACTTGCTTTGTTTCCCAAATAAGTGGGTCTAGATGGATTTGCATTGTAAACATTAAATAAAAGTTAAAAAGGTGTTACTTTTAGTTCATATATTAAGGTTTTAGTTATGATAATCCTAAAATCATTCCGCAGAAATCCGCAGATATTTACCAAGATTATCTGCAGAAATAGCCAAAACTGTGGGCAGATTCTGTCTGGCTCTACTCATATCTAATCTTTTGCATGTGTACTACATTACTCTGTACGCCATGCCTCAAATACTCTTTGTTCCACATCAACAGTATTACCTTTTGCCATATAGTCATTCCATATTGAGCTGCCTGGATCTCCTCAGGAAGGAGCCCAGCCTAATACTGCAATAAGAGGGTCAGGAGGAAAATCAATCCTTAGCACTTCAGAGTGAAAAGAGAACACCTCAGTCCAAAATATAGACATTTTTGGGCAGAACCACAACATGTGAGCCAGTGTACCTTCATTGGACTTGCATTTAATACACAGAGATGATACAGAGGGGGCATTCAGTCATTCATTTTCTTTTCAGCTTAATCTCTTTATTAATCTGGGGTCGCCACAGCGGAATGAACCGCCAACTATTCCAGCATATGTTTTATGCAGCGGATGCCCTTCCAGCTGCAACCCAGTACTGGGAAACACCCATACATACTCATCCACCACACACTCATACCACTATGGCCAATTTAGTTGATCAATTCCCCTATAGCGCATGTGTTTGGACTTGTGGGGGAAACTGGAGCACCCCGGAGGAAACCCACACCAACACGGGGAGAACATGCAAACTCCACACAGAAACACCAACTGACCCAGCCGGGACTAGAACCAGAGACCTTCTTGCTGTGACGCCGTGTCGCCCCACAGATGGGTATATAGAGTGCAATTTAGTGCGAGAATAGTGTAGTCTATGGACTACCTTGTATTGGATCAGCTGGAGGTTAGAGTTAATGGAACAAGACCTGATATATTGACTAGCATTAGTCCAGTTATCTTCCGAGATCTCTAATCCCAGGTCTCTTTCCCAAGACATCTTTACATTTTCTGTAGGAGGGATTCTGGTATCATTCAAATATTCAACTATATCCAGAGACAAGACCCTTCCCAGCTAGCAAAATTCTTGAGGCTCAATCTGGCCCACACCAGACACTTACCCATACCACATACTGAATGGAGTGATGGCTCTAGGGCGGTCCCGCTCCTGTTTGCCAGATCTGGGCCACAATTAAGCCCAAAGCAATACCACATATCAGCCAGAATTCAACCTAAATGAACCAGAACTGACCCTATTGTGGACCACAGTTTGCTTTGATTCTGGCCCAGATTGGCCTACACCTTACACTTGCTGGGTGTTGGCAAAGTACACAAATCCCAGCATGCATTGCAGTATGAATACATTCTGTAGCTTATTGATGCTCCAGTTTTCATGATTTGCTGGTGATTCTGCTGTTTATGTTGACACTGTTGATTTTGTCAGGTTTAGTCTCCTGTTTGTGATGTTTGTGAGTTTTGTTCATTGACACCGTGTTTGAGGTTCTTTGCTGATTATTGATGTCTCTGTGAGCAGAAGCTGAGCCAGAGAATTGGTTTTAGCTATATACCTTATAAGCTAATATAGCTTTATTACTTTATTATTACTTCTAATAATGGATTAAACATTGGTCAACATCAGTGAATTATATTATTCATCACAGGTTGTGCCTCACTTCATTTTATCGTTTGTTTGTTTTTACTTGGCTTGTTTGCTGTAATCAATAAACGTTTCAAGCAAAGTTCATAAAAGTTACAAGAAGAACATGAGAACATGTATATTAAGAGGTTCAGGCTATGAGCCCAACTACAGCAAACACCTTTCTCCATGATGGGGACTTTAGTCTATGTTTCTCTGTTGTATAACCCATTATCTTCAGCTGTTTCTTGAGACTCAGTATTGTGGACATGGAAGTGTTCATGTGGGGTTTAAAGGGTTAAAGGTTTGAGCTGTAAAACAGTGTAAAAATGTATTTTAAATAATATACTGTGAATGTAAATACAGGAGGGGACTGTAAAAACACAGTATGTGGCTGACAACCCAGCTTCCAGTGTTTATTCTGTAAATTTACAATGAAAAGTTTTACAGTGTATATTACTACCCATATCCGCCATGTCAAAGAGCTAAGGTTCAACCCCTATAATTATCACCCCTTACTGTGCCGAATATTTGCCAAAAGTGGCCCACATTTGTTTTAAGAAAACTGGGCCATATTTTCCATATCTTCTGTAGGCCACTATAGACTCCAGCCACATTAGCCAGAGCTTACTGTGCCGAATATTTGCAAAAATGGCCCACATATGTTTAAGGATGACTGGGCCACATTTTCCATATCTTTTCTGGGCCACTACAGGCTCACAGCCACATTAGTCAGAGCTTACTGTGCCGAATATTTGCCAAAAGTGGCCCACATATGTTTAAGGATGACTGGGCCACATTTTCCATATCTTCTCTGGGCCCTACAGGCTCACAGCCCATTAGTCAGAGCTTACTGTGCTGAATATTTGCCAAAAGTGGCCCACATTTGTTTTAGGATAACTGGGCCACATTACCATATCTTCTGTGGGCCACTTTAGGGTCACAGCCACATTAGCCAGAGCTTACTGTGCCGAATATTTGCCAAAAGTGGCCCACTATGTCTTAAGATAACTGGGCCACATTTGATCTTACACGTGTGAGCCACTTTATGTTTAGACCCAGATTACCCTTAACACTAGAACTGCCATGGGGTCAATTTTACCCATCGCTGTTATTCAAATGTACATAACAGACCTTCAATAAAACATCTAAGCCTCCCAGTCAATGACTTTTACTGAAATTGCCTTGTTTACAGTTCTCAGATATTAAAAATTGTTTGGATAAAAATAGATGAAACAGTGGGACATTTATACCTATAAGCGCCAGTGTGGGTCAGATTTACCCACTAAAAATGCTTGTATTTATGCACGGCTTATGTTTGAAATTACTAACCAGTGACTTTTACTTTCAATTTCAGTCACTGAATTAGTGGTTATAATAAATGAAAAAAGGCACTAAACGAAGGCAATTTATAGAGCTGTTAAAAACACAAAATCAATGAATGATGGAGAGTCTGGAGAAATAAGTTATGCATTAGAGTACGATGGCTCAAATGTAGATATTTTAACCTGCTCATGAATGTTTAAACTTTACAACTGTGTTGTTCTCCTAAAATAATCTTGTTATGCTGAAATAATAGAGTCTTGGCACTTTTTGTTAACAGTGGAGAAAAACAGTGAAATAGTTTTTTTAGCAATTTCTAAACAAAATTTGTGCTGGGTAAAATTTACCCACTGGCAATTTTAGGTATACATCGACCTCCGGCGGTTCTAGTGTTAAATGTATGCCACATTTTTGCCAACTGTGGCCCACATTTGTCCTCCATCATTTGGGCCAAGTTTACCATTTTCCACATGGGCCACATTAGGCTCACATACATTTTGCCATAAGTGCCAAATCTTCGCCTTAAATGGCCCATGTATGAATTTGAATCTTTGGCCCTCCTTTGCCATTGTACAGGTGGGCCACTTCAGGCTCACATTCATTCCTGTCTGGGCCGAAGGAAGACCAGCAGTGCAGCATAACTGCCTAAAGTGGCCCACATTCGTATGCTATCTGGGTTCAAGTTAGGCCCCAATGTCATACAGTACATAAATAAAGATAATCAGAGGCTTTACATGTTTCAAAATTAGAAATAATCTTTTTAACATAATTACGTATTTGTAAACACCGAAAATAACGAGAGGAAGGTAACCCAAACTTCTCACTAAGCTGCGTGACTGAAGCAGAAATGCTGTCTATGTAAAGATCCCCTGTAGTTCTAATTCTCTATCTGTCCATGATATAAATGTTGACTGTGAGGGAGTAAATGCATGAAGACTACAGGTCTGAGGGAGTCTGAAAATCTGTCTAAGTTGGTACCAGATCTTAAGAGAGTCTAGAACAGCAGGGTTACATTTCCTGAAAGTTCTAATAGGTTTGTTTTCTGCAAAAAATGATTCCTGAATGTCTCATTCAATAGCCAGCCATGCAGGAGTGGTACCACTGGACTTCCCAGGACATGCAGTCCACCAACACATTAGTGCTCTTAGGTTGGCTGCCCAATAATAATGCTGAAAACAGGGAAGACCAAGCCCTCCTACCCTACGTGCTTTACGACCCTTGCAATCTAAAATGTAAACATGCAAAAGCACTTCCTGTTTGCGTTCAGTTCAATTGACTCTATGCACGACTTCTTCCGCGTTTGCGGTTAGCCCGCATGACAACTTCCGGTGCAGCACGGCGATCGCTTTAAGCGGATGGCGCAGGTGAGGATCATAGATTACACTCGCTGTTTCTAGGAGTTTGCTCGGATTATCGTTAATGACATTAAATTAATCATGAGACAGAGAGCTGTCACACCAAGCAGCAAAGAAGAGAAGAGGTTCAAATTCTACATTTCGAGTTACATTCATCATTTTGAGGGTGAGTATCATGCTATATATACGAATAGCAATTGAACACTAGCCGTGTCCGTTTCTCACAGTTCATATCGATTTTTATGTTATATTTTAATTACCTGCATCATGTCTATCCATCCATCCGTCCTTAATATCCATAAGTATGAACTAGTATGAGTTATTAACTATAGGTTATAGTTTCCAGGTTTCCTGTAAGGATGGAGTGACAGGAGAGATCAGCATGACGTGTTTCAGGTCGATGATGAAGTCAGAGAGGCTGCATAGTTTGAAAGGGAGGTTATTTATTCTCAGGATGACATGATGATCCAGCTCATCTACAAAGACATCAAATGTTTCAGAAGAAGCTGACCATTTCTTTCTTTTCATCTTTCTTTTCACTTTTACCTGTCAAAGTGACTACAGATCTGAACAAACACACTCACACAACTTCATATTTAACAATTGTTTAATGTTGTATTTTTACACATCGCTGTAAGGGAAATGTTTAACATTTTGTCAAATTATTTATACTGCGGTGAAAATGTCTAAAGTTATGTTTTTACATTACTGCTGTGCAAATGTCTAGTTACTTATATTTACATATTTCAGGGTTTTTCCTTGTTCAAAATAAGTTGGAGGTGGTATCCCATTCATTACATTTTTGTGACTTGAAATAATGCAATTTGCATTATTCTTGTAATCTTATATTAAAAACATTATATTTTTTAAAAAGGCTAACATTAAATGTAATTAAATACAACCAGTGCTTGAGCATCACTTGGAGTCTGACAGTAGTTGCCTGCCTGATTTTTTGTCAAAAGACAGAGGTGGTACATTTGATGGAGGTAAGCACTGCATAATTCCCTATGCACAAAAACCCCTGCTTATTTACACATGCAGTGCAAGTATCTAAAGTTATTTATATTGTTCTGTAATATATTTAAATGATTATGTTGAAAATGAATGTTTATTATATTGACAACTTTATATTCCTGCAGTGCACATATTATGTACAGTGTGTGTTTATATATTTTTTACATGAATAAATTTAGGTTCATCATCTACTCTTTAATCTTTAGCTCAAGCTTTTACTAATGGGCAGAAGGCAAGCCATTGTATAAATCTGGTTGATGCTCGCTGTAATAGAAAGAGATGATGATCGTCCAGCTTGTGTTGCTTCATGCTGCGGATGAGACACTCTGTGTGGACCCTCAGCCGTGCGATGGACGGTGTCTCCCTCACACTTGCTCTTACTCTGGACACATTACTCTGGATGTTGTAGGATGCAAGTTGTGAACCTAAATCAGATGTGAATGCATGTAGATGTATAAATCAGAAAGAAATGTATTAGATTTTGCATATAAATACTTGTGCTTAACACATTTTGTCTATTACATGACACTAGAATGTTTAGAGTGTGTGTGTGTATATATATATATTATATATATATATATAATATATATTATATATATATATATATATATATATATATATATATATATATATATATATATATATATATATATATATATATATACTGCAATTTATTGAAGTTCATGATGGTTAATTCAGTATGTTGCTGCATTCATTAACAGAAAGTTGTAAATACTACAATATTCATTCATTTACTTTTCGGCTTAGTCCCTTTAAATACTACAACATATGCAGTATAATACAATTTACTATAGTATGGTTAAAAACGTAATATATAATATAAAATACAATTACAACTTGTTACTTCTTTCATCTGGGTTAAATTCTAGTACATCATTTTTTATCGTACCTTTAGAGCCGTATAACATCACCAAAAGCAGCATCGAAGCAGTCTCCTTTCAGTCACTCCACCTCTTCACGGAGACTGTCA
Organism: Danio kyathit; assembly: GCA_903798195.1. Taxonomy (NCBI): domain Eukaryota; kingdom Metazoa; phylum Chordata; class Actinopteri; order Cypriniformes; family Danionidae; genus Danio; species Danio kyathit. Next base: position 83,116 of record CAIGQS010000117.1, read on the forward strand.
GCCTGATCTGGTGTATTAATCATCTGCAGTTGGTTGTGAAACTGAACAATAATGATGTTCCAGATGCTGGGCATCCACTGGCACAGGATCCTCATTAATTTAAGTGTAAATCTCCCTTCTTTGCCATGCTCCGATGCATTTAGGTCTTGCCGCTATTAGATTTCGCTGCAGAACGCGCTATGCGGAAATCGAGACACTGGCTAATATTCTACCGGAAATACGTCAGCAGAGTTCGTGCATAGAGTCAATTCTCAGATCAGGTCTCTCTGAGGTAGTGGGCGGGGCTGACACACTTAGCCACACCCCTCCAGCTGTCACTATAAAGTCCACATGAAGCGGAAGCTGATAATGATAATGTACAAATTTATTAGGTAGTTGGTTTTAAATCTCTCATTAGTTTAAATCTCTTACAGATGGTGTGGTACACTTGAGTACATCCACTGTATTTATGCATTGCTTTCAGGAGTTTGTGCATTTCTACAGAAGAAACTCTAGTTTTTACTCCTCTGATTAAACTAAAGATATACTAGTTACATGTTTACTTATGCACATTTAAAAAGACAGGTCACCTGAAAATGACCCTTTCATGTACACACACTCCAGTGGTTGTTAACTTTTATGAGTTTCTTTCATCTGCTGAACACAAAACTAGATAATCTGAGGAAAAGCAGACACTGACGTCCATCTTAGGAACACTGCATTCTTCACAATATCTTCATTTGTGTTCAGCAGAGGAAACTCAGACACGTGTAAATGACGGCAGTGTGTTTAGTGAAGGTGATTTTAGGCAATCCTCCTGTAAGCTTGAACATTTGATGGAAATTAAAACCTTCCATCAACATCCCTTCAGTTCCAGGAAAGCTAATAATGCAGGTTTACAGAGAAGAACCGGTGTAGTTCCCTGAACGTTGCCTGTAGGTTGTTTTGTGGTTATTGTTCAGTTTTGCTGGTTCATGATTCCTGGAATCCCGGTGTCGTGTGACTGTATTTTGGGCGACTGACGCTTTCAAAACATGATGAATCGATTGTTCAGAAACTAAGAGGCGTCAGTAAATGATTGTTGGCTGAGACTGGAACCGATACCCGAGTAAAGCACTGATACTACAGAGTGCAATATTTACCTCATCATACAGGAAATATCACTGGGTAAAAGCACAACTGTAGGACTACATCTGCAGTTCATCCTGTCATTTCTTTCAAAAATGCCATCATAATTAGAGTGTTTTAAATTTGCTTTCATGAAATGATTTAGAAGTTAAAACATCAGTGCTTTGCTGTCTGAAAATGTATATGAACGTGCGTAATTATACTGTCTATTGTTATTTTATATTAAGTACATTTTATTTTACATTTTAAAAAGGTCATCAGTTGTTTACAGAATAAAACATGTATATATATATATATATAGAGAGAGAGAGAGAGAGAGAGAGAAAGAGAGAGAGAGAGAGAGAGACTAATTGTTTTATTATATATATATTATATTATTATTTCATTCATTCCTTTTCTTTTCGGCTTAGTGCCTTCATTAATCAGGGTCGCCACAGCGGAATGAACCCCCAACTTATCCAGCACATGTTTTACACAGCGGATGCCCTTCCAGCTGCAACCCATCACTGGACAATTTAGTCTACCCAATTCCCCTATAGCGCATGTGTTTGGACTCTGGGGGAAACCCACGCAAACGCAGGGAGAACATGCAAACTCTACACAGAAACACCACTGACCCGGCCGGGGCTCGAACCAGCGACCTTCTTGCTGTGAGGCGACAGCACTACCTACTGCACCACTGCGTCACCTATTATTTTGTTATATATATATAATTGTTTGATATATATATATCACACACAGTGTTAAGTTTCAAGTTTCTATTGTCCAATTGGGCCCTCATTTGTTTACATTTCCAGCTGAATCAGTGCTCTGTGAACACGTCATTATTTCCTGCAGGTGTGATTAGCATATTTAAAGGCGCAGTTCACCCAAAAATGAAAGTTCTGTCATTGTGTCCTCATTTACACTTGATTTAAAGAAAACAGATGGCTATAAATCTCCCCATGTGTCATTATAATATAACCACAGTGTGTGTGTGTGTGTGTGTGTGTGTGTGTGTACGTGTGTGAATAAACAATTGCAGCCAGATTTACACAATTGACGAAGTAATAATAACATAATGATTAATTTGGAGTCAATGACATCGGTGGTAAAAAAAAAATATGAAATTCATTTATTTTCCAACTTATTATGTGAGTTCAACAAAATGAAGAAATTCATGACCGTTTAGAACCACTTTAAAGTATGATGAACTGAGGAAATGTTCATTATTTTGGTGAACTGTCCCTTTAAGGCGCGCGTCAGAGGACTTCATTTCCCATGATGCACCTGCGCGGCGCTGAAGCTGCAGCAGCACTCACACCACCCGCGTCGCGTCTTCTCCGAAAGCTCGCGCCATGGCTGCGGCTCTGTCCCGATCGCTGAAATTACCGGGTGAGTCCAACATTCATCTCCGGTAACCGGTCAGATGCGTGGCGGTGAGATGTGACTGTAGTGTGTGACGTCAGAGCTGTAATTATTAACGCGTCTTCATCCCGTTATTCATTGATTGCGCGCGGTGTTAGTGTGTCCTCGATCAGCCTGAATTGATTGATTGATTGATTGATTGATCATTACAGTAATCTGATGCGTGATGAGCTGGATTATGTAATGTTGTGATGATATCAGACATAAACACGCGGGAATATCTCTAATATCAGTGTGCGCGTTACCGCCGCAGCTCCACTGTACTGAAGGCTGTGTTTATCTGCTCAGACACACACCAGCACTGACCCTCAGCCTGTTTTCATGTCTATTATTGTAAGCAGTGGCGGATTTAGTCGTGTAGTGGTTTATATTGTCATGGTGTGTGTTTGTTTACCTGTCTGAAACCTCTGTTTTGCCATGTTTTTAAATGAATATCTCAGTGTTGTCTTTATCTGCTCGGGTATATTGGTATAGGAATAGCCAACAGTGCGTTGTAAATTAATGTTTTATTAATGCCAAAATCACTAGGAAATGTACAAAATGTCCTCATAGATCATGATCTTTGCTTAGCGATGCATATTATTTGCTATGAATAGATTACTGAGAATGAGCCCTTATGACTGCACAGAATCTGAGTGCGCAGACATATCATTAATCTCAGTAATATTCATAAGCATTATGAGATGTTTATATCATTTATTTACAGTATTTTCTGTTTTTTAGTAGATGTATTATACGAGAGACTTGCTTTGTTTTACTAAAACAAGTGGATCTATTTGATTTGCGCTGTAGACCTTAATAAAAGCTTGAAAGGTATTATTTTGATAAGTTTTAGTGACTATACTCCCCAAAACATCCCACATGAAATGGAAAAATAGCACAGAAATAGCCAAACATGTCTGCAGATTCTGCTTCTGAGCAAGGTCATGTTATTTTGTATAATACTGATTAATTAAATTGAAATGTTCCCTCGTCAGTGTTTTTATTTCTTCCTATTCTTATTGTAAAGCGTTGGGTTTTATTAATATTTTGGATTATGTTCAAATGTTCATCTGAAGGTTTATTTGCGTGTTTTGATTGAATAGTTTCAATTATGTTTTTATATTTGACATTTTCTCATCTAAGTTAGTCCACTAATAGTTTTGATTTTGTCTATTCCCTATTTCTTTGTAATATTTTCTGTTATTTTGGTTAAAGCTTTGGTGTTTTTTTGGCAGTTTATTAATATTTTGTGTATACATGTATGTATGTGTGTATTATGAGCCATAGATATACACAGATGTCGCCTACCCTACTGTTGTCTATTAGAAGGAACGCGTCAATAGAGCCGCCATTTTAGTACAGGGTAGCGCTCCTTTGAAATGAATGCAGGACCAAGGTGAAGTGGAGACTGTGGCCATCCAAGCCAGAGAAATACACACATATACACAATATCTATGATCGGGAGTTTTCCCCGGTGGTCCGTATGCAAATATCTTTTTAAATTACGAAATATTATAATTTTACATCACTTTTCTACATTGGTGTATGTGACCGCATGAGCATTCCTGACAAAGAGCGTGTGTTTGTGTGCATGGAAATGCATTACCCTCCTTCCCTGTTTAATTTGATCTAATCCATGTCCTGAAACACACCCCCTCTCCTGCTTTCACTTCTCATTCTGACGGAGGGAGCGATTCCTTTGTGAATGAATCTCTGTTATGAACGACTCGTTCACTTAGCCGACAATAACACAAGTTTCTGGCAGCGCAGCGTCTTCTTGACATATTTCATAACATTGTTTGCTTATTTTATTCAACAAAACTAGCATAAGCTTAGAATTTAGTGCGAGTTGATGCTACTTTGCCTTATGGTCACTGCAGTAAGAGACTGTAGGCTATTATCATCATACATTACTTGTTAAGCACAAAAGTTCATAACATACAAAAACATAAAAAACTAAATCTTACCTATGAAATGTTCTGACTTTGTACTTTGTTTTCTTTGTTTGCTCGTTACTACAACACAAACACAGCGCTAAAGTCCACATCTTCACATTGTCACACTGTCTTGACTGTGAATGGTTGAATGACGTTTGTCCTAGGAGCACTGTACCAATGTGGCGGCGCTATTGACGCATGTCCAGGGTCCCTATGCGATATCTAGTATATATCTATGTATATGAGCAATATCACACACGAGTAGCAGTGCGATATGGCTGTATATCAGCACTGGTGGGAGGCGTGCTTAGTGTCCCACCAGTGCTGATATACAGCTATATGGCACTGCTACTCGTGTGATATTGTGTTTATACAACAGTTTGACGGCATAATCGTGTGTATAATAAAGAAAATCACACACGGAGAGTCTGAAAACCCTTTAGGATGAGGAACTACTTTCTTCCACCAATCTTTCACATCTGCAGCTGATGTCAGCAGAACCGCTGCTCATTCACAACTCACTGTAGAGCTAGTGTTTGAGGGATTCTCTAGCGTAATGTCTAAATGATGACAGAACAGCTGATTTTGCTCACATTTTAACATTATAAGGCTGATCAGCATGAAATGCCATCAGTCTACAGAGATACAGTTGCAATCAGAATTATTAGCCCCCCTGAATTATTCGCCCCCCTGTTTATTTTTTCCCCCAATTTCTGTTTATCAGAGAGCAGATTTCTTCAACACATTTCTAATCATAATAGTTTTAATAACTCATCTCTAATAACTGATTTATTTTCTCTTTGTCATGATGACAGTAAATAATATTAGACTAGATATTCTTCAAGACACTTCTATACAGCTTAAAGTGACATTTAAAGGCTTAACTAGGTTAATTAGGGTAACTAGGCAGGTTAGGGTAATTAGGCAAGTTATTGTATAATGATGGTTTGTTCTGTAGACTATCGAAAAATATATAGCTTAAAGGGGCTAATAATATTGACCTTAAAATGGTGTTTAAAAAATTAAAACTGCTTTTATTCTAGCCGAAATAAAACAAATAAGACTTTCTCCAGAAGAAAAAAACATTATCAGACATACTGTGAACATTTCCTTGCTCTGTTAAACATCATTTGGGAAATATTTAAAAAAGAAAAAAAATTCACAGGGGGTTTAATAATTCTGATTGCAACTGTATCTCCCTACATTAATACAGTCTACAGTATTTCTCTGGTGCAATGGGGATATCACAATAATTAACCCCGAAAAAAGCAGCGCAATATCCACCAGACTGCTGCTGTGTTTGCGATAAGGAAAAATGCTAAACACATGCGGGCATTTCTTCTTCTCTGTCTTTCTGCCAACACAACCACATTCCTGATATGCGAGTCCCATCTCACACAATCACACTACAATTATATGGTATAAATACAGCACTACAACACACAGAAGAGAGATCCACTTAGATATGATAAAATGATAATGATAGAAATGATAAAGATTTAAAATAGGCCCTATCCTTATAAATAAACTGCATAGCTGCAGTCTAAACAGCTACATTCTCCACTAAACAGCTTCAGAACTACATGATGTTGTCCAACAGCTGCAATATTAGTCAAACTGTAGAGTGTGCTCTGCTTGTTGCTGTATGTGGCGGAGTAATACACAAAGGTGAAGAGGCTGGTTGAGTGCTGTTACTGGCAGAATATCACACAGCTATCAGCCAATCAGATTCAAGAACCAGACAGAAATGTTGTGTAGTTATATATATATATTCTAAAAGTTTAATATGTAAATTTTTCTTTGCATTTTGCATATTAATTCTACAGTTTTATGTAGCATTATCAGAGAATTATCAGTTTTATCAGAGTGTGCTGTTGGGTGTTTTAGTGAGTAATGTGAATGCATGCGTTTATTGTTGTCCGTCAGTAAGAAGGGATGTGATCTGGGCGAGTATGACCCGCTGACGCAGGCTGACAGTGAGGACGATACGGAGGACGATGACCTGGTGCTCAACTATCCCCGAAACGGCCTGCGGGAGCAGGGGGAGGATCCTGAGCCACAGTGGAGATCGCAGGGGCGGGGCCAGGCGGGTGCAGGGTGGAGACTCTGAGCAGAAGGCGGGGCATGTGCGAGGGGGGGGCCTGTGCGGGGGCAGGGCGGAGTGCTGCGTTCCTGCTGCCGCTGCTGAGTGCAATGCTGCTGGTGCTGCTGTGTGCGTTCCTCATCCCCTGCCCACAGGGGGCGCCACAGCTCACACACTGGCACATAGCGCTGGGTGACGCGCCGGTAAGAGGCCGCACATTCATTTACCGCTACCGTTTCTGTGGACTTGCAGTGCGGACAGCATTATTGTTTGTCTCTGGAATCTTGTCATGTGTATTAGCATTAGTGGTGTCAGATTGACCTGTGGTTCCCGCATGTAGGCGTGACATCGCCCCCTCTGGCCATGTGGGATGTGAACGGAGACGGGCTGGAGGACGTCCTGATCGCCGTCACCAGCATCGCTAACGACAGTCAGCCAATCAACTCGCAGAACAAGGTGAGCAGAAACAGCCAATCATCAATGCCTGTGATAAACTACATTACCCATGATGCTCTACTAAAAATTCCACCAATTGCAGGGTTTGTGGCATACAACAGCTCATTAGCCCCGCCCACTCTCATAAAGCACCGCCAGTGATGTAGTCGAGTCTCCTGCTACATGAATAGCTTTGAGTTTCTTTGTTGTTTTTAATGTTATTGTGTCATGTGCAGTGCATCATGGGATTGTAGTTCTTTCCTTCGTTAAAGCCATTCAGTTTTGAGATGAACTCTTTAGTCAAGCTGCAAGTATCTCGTCCAATCAGAATGCTCACGGTATGTGTAGAGTTTAGTGTGTTGTCCAATCAGAACGCTTGTGTGTGTGTGTGTGTGTGTGTGTGTAGAGTTCAGCGTGTCGGCGGTGAGCGGGGCCGGTGGGCAGCTGCTGTGGTCCCGCACCCTCAGAGAGCCGCTGATCTCGGTTCAGTGTGGGCTGCAGACAGGAAGTGCAGATCCACTGCAGAGGAAGTCAGAGCAGACACACTCCGCCTGCATCCTGATCAGCTCCGGACACATCATCACCCGTCAACGCCTCCACAGGTCACACACACACACTGTACACACCACACAAACAAGCAAACACACTGCACACATTCATACACACCACATTCCCAATAGCCAATAGCAGAACAGCGCCTACTCTGTGAATAAATGCAGCACGGCTTCATCTGATTGGTCAAATTGTTTCTTGAATTGGTCATAGGCTGCGTCTCAATCTGCTCCAGAGGTCGTGTGCATGAATTTCAACACTAGTAAGGGCACTTAAATAAAGCACACCTGAAGAATGGTGTAGAAATATTTCTAACACTGCGCATGTCTTTGTGTGTGTGTGTGTGTGTGTGTGTGTGCTCCCTCATGTGCTGAGATTTGCTTCTCAAGGGGAACGACACACTGCAGGTTTATGAAACAGAGAACGCACACAAGGCAGATCGGCTCACTGCTATGCTAATGCTAACTCACACCTGACAGACCGGTTGATGGCAGTATGGCCAGAGCATATAGAGGCGGACACACACACACACACACACCATAGACTGTAAAATATATGGACGTAGTATCCGTGACGTCACCCAATAGGTTTGTGAAAAGCGCAAATAAAGCTGCAAGTGGGCGTGGCCAACCGTCGCTATTTTGTCCGCACGTCAATGCTCCAACCAGGGGTAACCAAATAAGGGCAAAGAGGCGGAGCTACAGATGCATGCTGGCATTTTGCTTAGACAGGCTTTCCTATGGGAGAACGTTTAGTACTTCATCACCTGTGACTCGTTTGTGTTCTGACCACATGTGCTGCTAGCTGGACACTATATTAATAAGTGTTTAGACTTTTTGTTTTAGAGTTTTTCTACAGGAGGAAATGTGAATGACTTCCAAACACACTTCAGATATAGTTGTGTGTTAGTAAATGCAGGACTATTGATGAACTGCAGCATAACACTGAATGACAACGCTTCAGAAGACTGATCTAGAGCCTACAGTAATCAATCTGACGATTCTGGAGTGCTTTACAGCTCTAAAGAACATTATAAATGATCTTAAATAACACAAATACACTTATGAGATGGTATATGAGTATAATATTACACTCAGCTGGGAAATGGAGGCCACGTGAATGGTTTTGAGCACAATTAAGCACCCAGCATGCCATATCATCTGATAATTGTAGGAAATAATCCCAAAAGGCAGCAGACTGTGTAAAGCCACATAAAACAACACAAAAATACGATGAATATGCCGAGATCAGCAGCTAATCAGCCGGAATCAGCTGAGGTGACGGCGCCCAGCGAGACCTAGCTGTCACTCAAGTGGCCACGCCCTTAATTATGCAGACTTAATATAACCTCATATAAAGCAAACGGATGAGTTATAAATAAATTCACCCCCTCACAGTTGTCACGAAGGGTAATATTCTATAATCTGAAACCATCTATTGTAGCAGCTGTAAACCCTTTTGTTTTGGCTGTAAAGTCGGCCATTTTAGCATTGCAGTCAGTGAACATCTGCAGTTCCTGGAGCCCCCAAAGGCCAGTCGATGAATTGCAGTTTCACTTACTTCTGTATTGGCTTCACGAGGGCAGGAGAGAGGGAGGTTGCCACTTGACACACACACACACACTCTTTCTGTAACACACACACATTAACACACAGACTATAACAATACAATATAATACTTTAAGTCTATGGAAAAAGAGTTAATAAAGATAGAGAATATGTAACATCATATTCGTCAAAAGACGGTTTATGTGCATGTAACCCCACCGGTCCGAGCAGGGCGAACCAGCGATACCGGAGACAATGCTCTAATGCTGCGTTCACACCAGACGTGGAAGAAGCGTCAAGCGCGAGTGATTTACATGTTAAGTCAATGCAAACGCGCGAATAGGCATCCTGCGGCGATACACGCGAATGGCGCGGCGCGAATGATGCGAATTATGCGGATGGCGCCGCGCGAATTGAGCATTTGACGCGCTTAACGCGCGAATCGCTCGAGTTCAAAATCTGAACTTCTTTGGACATTCGCGCTGCGTTAACCAATCAGGAGCTTGCTTTTGTGGGGGCATGATTGTGACGTAGCACCTGTTGTTGGTGTCCGGGGAAATCCTCCAGCCGACACAGACAACAGTTCATCAAACTGGCTCGGCTCAGTCAGAGCACCGCTGGAAGCCTCCGTCATCCAGGTACAGTTTCTGGAGGAGTTTATGAGCTCACAGAGCTGCTGGATCTCTGAAAGTATCTAGTGGACTCAGACACTGCTCCAAACGTATCGACGCTGTTTTACAGCCTTCATAAAGCACATAAACACAGTTATTTTATCAATAAAATCCATGTTAGCCATTTAGCAACGAAGCTACAGTCACCGGGCAGACAGAAGCCCTGCCCATCACGCGAATCTACGTCTGTTCTTAAGAGAATTTAACGCGCGAATGAAGCGGAGTGTGACGCGCGAATGAAGCGGAGTTGTGACGCGCGAATGAAGCGGGTGTGACGCGCGAATGAAGCGGAGTGTGACGCGCGAATGAAGCGGAGTGTGACGCGCGAATGAAGCGGAGTGTGAGGCGCGGATGAAGCGGAGTGTGACGCGCGAATGAGCGGAGGTGACGCGCGGATGAAGCGGAGTGTGAGGCGCGGATGAAGCGGAGTGTGACGCGCGAATGAAGCGGAGTGTGACGCGCGAATGAAGCGGAGTGTGAGGCGAATGAAGCGGAGTGTGAGGCGAATGAAGCGGATGTGAGGCGCGAATGAAGCGGAGTGTGGCGCGCGAATGAAGCGGAGTGTGAGGCGCGAATGAAGCGGAGTGTGACGCGCGAATGAAGCGGAGTGTGTGGCGCGCGAATGAAGCGGAGTGTGGCGCGCGAATGAAGCGGAGTGTGGCGCGCGAATGAAGCGGAGTGTGGCGCGCGAATGAAGCGGAGTGTGACGCGCGAATGAAGCGGAGTGTGACGCGCGAATGAAGCGGAGTGTGGCGCGAATGAAGCGGAGTGTGGCGCGCGAATGAAGCGGAGTGTGGCGCGCGAATGAAGCGGAGTGTGACGCGCGAATGAAGCGGAGTGTGAGGCGCGCGAATGAAGCGGAGTGTGAGGCGCGCGAATGAAGCGGAGTGTGACGCGCGAATGAAGCGGAGTGTGACGCGCGAATGAAGCGGAGTGTGACGCGCGATGAAGCGGAGTGTGACGCGCGGATGAAGCGGAGTGTGACGCGCGGATGAAGCGGAGTGTGGCGCGCGAATGAAGCGGAGTGTGAGGCGCGGATGAAGCGGAGTGTGAGGCGCGGATGAAGCGGAGTGTGAGGCGCGCGAATGAAGCGGAGTGTGAGGCGCGGATGAAGCGGAGTGTGACGCGCGGATGAAGCGGAGTGTGAGGCGCGGATGAAGCGGAGTGTGACGCGCGGATGAAGCGGAGTGTGACGCGCGGATGAAGCGGAGTGTGACGCGCGGATGAAGCGGAGTGTGACGCGCGGATGAAGCGGAGTGTGAGGCGCGAATGAAGCGGAGTGAGGCGCGCGAATGAAGCGGAGTGTGGCGCGCGAATGAAGCGGAGTGTGGCGCGCGAATGAAGCGGAGTGTGGCGCGCGAATGAAGCGGAGTGTGAGGCGCGAATGAAGCGGAGTGTGGCGCGCGAATGAAGCGGAGTGTGGCGCGAATGAAGCGGTGTGAGGCGCGAATGAAGCGGAGTGTGACGCGCGAATGAAGCGGAGTGTGAGGCGCGAATGAAGCGGAGTGTGAGGCGCGAATGAAGCGGAGTGTGACGCGCGGATGAAGCGGAGTTTGAGGCGCGAATGAAGCGGAGTGTGAGGCGCGAATGAAGCGGAGTGTGAGGCGCGAATGAAGCGGAGTGTGAGCGCGCGAATGAAGCGGAGTGTGAGGCGCGAATGAAGCGGAGTGTGACGCGCGAATGAAGGCGGAGTGTGAGCGCGAATGAAGCGGAGTGTGGCGCGCGAATGAAGCGGAGTGTGGCGCGCGAATGAAGCGGAGTGTGAGGCGCGAATGAAGCGGAGTGTGAGGCGCGAATGAAGCGGAGTGTGAGCGCGAATGAAGCGGAGTGTGAGGCGCGAATGAAGCGGAGTGTGAGGCGCGAATGAAGCGGAGTGTGGCGCGCGAATGAAGCGGAGTGTGAGGCGCGAATGAAGCGGAGTGTGAGGCGCGAATGAAGCGGAGTGTGAGGCGCGAATGAAGCGGAGTGTGAGGCGCGAATGAAGCGGTGTGAGGCGCGAATGAAGCGGAGTGTGAGGCGCGAATGAAGCGGAGTGTGAGGCGCGAATGAAGCGGAGTGTGACGCGCGAATGAAGCGGAGTGTGAGGCGCGAATGAAGCGGAGTGTGACGCGCGAATGAAGCGGAGTGTGAGGCGCGAATGAAGCGGAGTGTGACGCGCGAATGAAGCGGAGTGTGAGCGCGCGAATGAAGCGGAGTGTGAGCGCGCGAATGAAGCGGAGTGTGGCGCGCGAATGAAGCGGAGTGTGAGGCGCGCGAATGAAGCGAGTGTGACCGCGAATGAACGGAGTGTGAGGCGCGAATGAAGCGGAGTGTGACGCGCGAATGAAGCGGAGTGTGACGCGCGAATGAAGCGGAGTGTGAGGCGCGAATGAAGCGGAGTGTGGCGCGCGAATGAAGCGGAGTGTGAGCGCGAATGAAGCGGAGTGTGAGCGCGCGAATGAAGCGGAGTGTGAGGCGCGCGAATGAAACGGAGTGTGACCGCGAATGAAGCGGAGTGTGAGGCGCGCGAATGAAGCGGAGTGTGAGGCGCGAATGAAGCGGAGTGTGAGGCGCGAATGAAGCGGAGTGTGAGGCGCGAATGAAGCGGAGTGTGAGGCGCGCGAATGAACGGAGTTGGAGGCGCGAATGAAGCGGAGTGTGAGGCGCGAATGAAGCGGAGTGTGAGGCGCGCGAATGAAGCGGAGTGTGACGCGCGAATGAAGCGAGTAAACTCAAATGTTCACGCGTCTATTACAAGCAGATAGTGCGATTTAGCCGCGCGTTCCGTGTCTGGTGTGAACACAGCATAAGGAGGAGGCTAAAGATTGCAGAATAACGTCTGTCTCTGGATCCGAGCAGTGAGGTTTACGGTTTATGCGATCACCAGCTGGCGTCCATTACATAAGGGCAAATATAAATGTCCAAACATCATTTACTCACTTACTCATACTCATGTTATTACTCATAATCTCCAAGACATTGTTATTATATTAAATGCTACTTTTGTGCCTTTATTAGCTTTATTCCCGCCTATTTACTGGTTAAAAATCCTAAATTATTCCATCCACCTGCTGGTGGAAAAGCAGCTGGCGATCTTCAGTCTGACAATCTCCTGCTGCAGTTCCCAGGTGTATGTCGAATATTACCAGTCGAATTTGAGCCACTGAAGTTATGGAGGCCAATATTTGAACTGAAAATTGAATATTTATATAATATTTAATATATAATTTAATTGAATTTGTAAAGAGTATTGAATTTTCTGTAAGTGAAATCTGGAAATTGAGTATGAATTATTGAATTTATAGGTATGAAAGCGTGTTTGAAATATTCACAGCTTAAAGAAACAGCTAATGTCAGGACCTAAAAATACAAACCCTGGAGTTCAAGTCATTAAAATGCAAGCGCTTGGTCATTCGGTGTGTTATTTGTTCAGTTTGTGCTGTTCAACAAGCTTTTTAATTCATACTTTTGGCACTGATTTAGTTCCATAGAAACCCCTCTCTAATGTTTACATTGTGGACTGCAATACCACGTCCAACCACTAGTCAATCCTTCATGCTGCAGCTGTAATGTAACTCTCCAGACACACATTAGCACAAGTGACTCCAGTGGAGGCGCACTGTGAACCGTCAGTGGTACATCAACACCGCCGTGTTTTCCTGTTTGTGTGTGCGCGGCGCTAGTTCTGGTTTCCCTTGTGGAATGATGATACAGAAACAACAACAGCGGCTCGACTCCGACAGTATTCAGAGCGCTCTGCTGCGACAGTAACGCAGATCTGCTCATCTAATGAATGAACAGCGGATCATCGCTGAAGGAACGGTGGACACGTCTATATGTGCACTCCTCGACAGTGTTGAGCTGTTCACTGATGACCTGAGCGGATCACAGCTCACACGTCAACAGATTACAGTCTGGCTACTAGCGCTAGATTCAGTTTGAGACGAGCTATAGTGATCCAAACTGTTCACACTTATTGACTGATGAAATGAACACTGACACTGCCCCCTGCTGCTGTGGAGGGGCACTCACATCACACACACTGCACACACTCTTATATACATTTAGGCATACTGACACAAACACATACTCACTTATGACAGAAACATATATGTGTGTGTGTGCGTGTGTGTGTGTGTGTGTGTGGTGGGTGTGTAGGCAGGACGTGGTGGACTGCAGCTGTTGCTGATGTGGAGTCTCATGCGGTCCTGCTGCCTGACTACAGGGAGACGCTTATCCAGACCTGCTGATCGCCACACTACCAGCAGACCAGGTCACACACACACACACACACACACACATACACACACACACACACACACACACACACACACCACACACAGACAGACTACACAGACATACCTGCGCACACATACTCACTTTCATTCTATCATGAGGACTGATGTGTGTGTGTTGTGTTTGTGTGTGTGTGTGTGTGTGTGGTGTGTGTGTGCCCGCAGGCCTCTGATCTATCTCTAGTGCTGATCTCCGGACAGTCGGGCGCTCTGATTGGACAGCCGGTGAACTTTAACCTCACAGCTCAGGGGAAGCTGATTGGTCCACTGCTGCACGAGACATCAAAGGGGGCCTACTACGTCCTGTTTGGCCTGGGTGAGTGTGTGTGTGTGTATGTATGAGTGTGTGTTTGTGCTGTATATGTGTGTCTGTGTGTGTGTGTGTGTGTA
>CAIGQS010000117.1:104275-126775 GCA_903798195.1 Danio kyathit
AGGAGAAAGAAGAGGAGGAGGAAGAGGAGGAGGAAGAAGAGGAGGAGGAGAAAGAAGAGGAGGAGGAAGAAGAGGAGGAAGAAGAGGAGGAGGAGGAAGAGGAGGAGGAAGAGGAGGAGGAGGAAGAGGAGGAGGAAGAAGAGGAGGAGGAGAAAGAAGAGGAGGAGGAGGAAAGAGGAGGAGAAAGAAGAGGAAGAGGAGGTGAGAGTGGAGGAGAAGAAGAGGAGGAGGAGGAAGAGGAGGAGGAGGAGGAGAAAGAAGAGGAAGTGGAGGAAGAAGAAGAGGAACAGGAGGAGAAAGAAGAGGAGGAGAAGAAAGAAGAGGAAGTGGAGAAAGAGGAAGAGGAGGAACAGGAGGAGGAAGAGAAGGAGGAACGGGAGGAGGAAGATGAGGAACAGGAAAAAGAGGAGGAGGAACAGGAGGAGGAGGAAGTGAAGGAGGAGGAGAAAGAGGAGGAAAAGACAAAAGAAAAGTAGGAAAAGAAAGAAGAGGAAGTGGAGAAAGAGGAAGAGGAGGTGGGAATGGAGAGGGAAGAGGAGGAACAGGAGGAGGAAGAGGAGGAACAGGAGGAGGAAGAGGAGGAACAGGATGAGAAAAAAGGAGGAGGAGGAAGACGAGGTGGAATAAGAGGAGGAAGTGGAGGAAAAAGAGGAGGAGGAGGAAGACGAGGAACAGGAAAAAGAGGAGGAGGAACAGGAGGAGAAAGAAGAGGAGGAGGAAGAAGTGAAGGAGGAGGAGAAAGAGGAGGAAAAGAAAAAATAAAATTAGGAGAAGTAAGAAGAGGAAGTGGAGAAAGAGGAAGAGTAGGTGGGAGTGGAGAAGGAAGAGGAGAAACAGGAGGAGGAAGAAGAAGAGGAGAAGAAAGAAGAGGTGGAATAAGAGGAGGAAGTGGAGGAGAAGTAAAAAGAGGAGGGGGAGGAAGAAGAGGAGGAGGAGGAGAAAGAAGAAGAGGAGAAGGAGGAAGAAGAAGAGGAAAAGGAAAAAGAGGAGGAGAAGGAAGAAGAAAAGGAGGAGGAAAAGAAGAATGAGGATAAGGAGGAACAGGACGTGGAAGAGGGAGTGAAGGAGAAGGAGGAACAGGAGGAGGAGAAGGAGGAAGTGGAAAAAGAGGAGGAAGTGGAAGAGGAATGGATGATGAGGAGGAAGAGGAAATAGAGTAGTGCAGGTGTGTATGTAGTAGACAGATGTGTGTGTGTAGTAGAGAGGTGTGAGTAGAGCAGAGGTGTGTGTAGTAGTGTGTGTGCTAGACAGATGTGTGTGTGTAGTAGAGAGGAGTGTGTAGTAGACAAGTGTGTGTAGTAGAGGGTCTCACAGTAGGATGGGCTGGTCAGATGTGATCACGCTGCCCTGCATGTGCAGATTACACTTCATCGGCTGACCTGAACACACACACACACACACACACACACACACACACACACACACACACACACACACTGAGGTTCTGCCAGTGAGTTACAGACATTAATGATGGTGTGTGTGTGTGTGTGTCTTACCGTCCAGACAGCGGTTGTTGTACTTCCTGTAGGCACTGACTGCATCCTCCTTACGCACAAACACCACCTCAGCCACGCCCACTTTGGCCAGCCGCGCCCGCTTGAGTGCGCCACACACACAGAACAGCTCCTGCACGCACAGACACACACACACACACACACAGAGAGAGAGAGTGCTCAGTGTACATCAGCTGTGTGAGCCCAGTGATCTCCTCACTCTTCCACTGTCTGCTGTTCAGTTCAGTATTGATGATCAACTCTTGCTTCTTACCTATAAAGCTTTAAATAATCGAGCTCCTGTTTATCTAACCAACCTCCTGTCTCGCTACAACCCAACCCGCTCTTTACCATCTCTAAACTCAGGGCTTCTGGTAGTACCTAGAATAGCAAAGTCAAGTGAAGGAGGTCGAGCCTTCTCATTTATGGCCCCTAAACTCTGGAATAGCCTTCCTGATAATGTCCGAGGCTCAGACACACTCTCGCTCTTCAAAACTAGATTAAAGACCTATCTTTTTAGCAAAGCATACACTCAGTGCATCACATAGCGGTATGACGCATGAGTGTTCTCCACGCAGGTGAGTGGGCTTGACAACCACCCGCAGGACACACTCCTCCTGTCTTAATGCAGCAGACACTGTGTTAGAACCTCTCCTCTGCTTTACATGTGTGTTTCTGTGTGTGTTTGTAGAACTGCTGCAGTTATCAGTAACTATGTAATTAGTAAACAGTAATTATGACACAATCATTATTATGAAAGCGCTACACAAGTTGCGCAGTGTGTGTGTGTGTGTGAGGAGTGTATGGACAGCACACAGGAACTCACCACAATATCCTCCTCCGTCACCCGCGGGTGGAGATTCGTCACGGTGATCTTTGTGCCTTCCAGAGGACTGAAGACAGGCTGAAACACACACACACACACACACACACACACACGCACACACACACACGCACACACACACACACAGCTTAACTCTACAGGCCTTCACACACACACACACCCTAAATGATTCAGTTACGTCGTGTACCTGTGTGGGTGTGTGTGTCTGGGCGCTGGCGTCTCCGGCCGCAGGCTGTGTAGTAACGGTCGTCCTGGAGACGGGCTGCAGGCTCTGTGTGGGGGGGCGGGGGGCAGGGCGAGCGGGCGGCACAGAGACAGATGGGGGCGTGTACGAATCGTTCTTCACCACCTTAGTGATGGGGGCGGAGAGAGAGACAGGCCCCGCCTACAAACACACACACACACACACACAGATTTAGTATTTCTCCTCATCGCTGGATCACAAACATGTGGGCGGGGCTTCTTTTTCTCCAAGAGGAGCTGACTGATTTCTATTGGCTGATCTCATGTGAAACCCCGCCCTCGAGTGAGTAAAGACCAATCAGAGAAGAGATGTGCTTGAAGAGGGAGGAGAGGTTACACAATTAATGACACCAATAATCATCTGATGAGTGTGTGTGTGTGTGTGTGTGTGTGTGTGTGTGTGTGTCTCACCCGTGTCTGCAGGCTGCTGGCAGCAGTGATCTTCATCTGTTTGCTGGGAATCACAGCACCGACATCATCATCATCCTCATCCTCAGCTGCAGCACACACACGCTGTACACACAACAGCAGGTTACACTGATATACTCTGTGTGTGTGTGTGTGTGTGTGTGTGTGTGTGTGTTAGAGAATTTGTGAATATGTTTATGTGTGTGTGTGTGTGTGTGTGTGTGTGTGTGTGTGTGTGTGTGTGTGTGTGTGTGTGTGTGTTGTACCGGAGGTGCTGCACTGGGGACGTTGATCCGGATGCCGCTGGTCATTCCCACAGGCCTCTGCTGCACACATACACACACAAATTTAGCATCAGAACACACACGGACACACACACACACAAACACACACACACACAACAGCATCGCTCACCTGGATGGTTTTGGTGATCTTCAGAGATGCTGCGCTCTGATTGGTTGTCGTAGGGACGCTCCTCTTCAAGCTCAACCTATCACGTGCATCAACAACTTTTGTGATCCCGCCCCCTGGCTGTAAGGCCACGCCCACTCTGGTGGTGAGTGTGTGCGCGCGGGGGCTGGTGTTGTGTATGTGCACGTGTGGGACCCCGGGGCCGCTGGGCCGGGTGGAGGGTGGGGAGGGGCCGCTGGTGGGCGGCTGCTGCTGCTGTTTGCGCAGGTTGATCATCAGCCGAGCGTCCTGCATCGCACTGGCCCCGCCCCCTCGGCTTTGCACCGCACTGGTCCCGCCCCCTCGGCCCCGTAGCCGCAGCCGGGCATCTTTCTGGCCCAGCTTCTCCCTGGCGTCCTTCACTGGAAACACTGACGGCCGCGACAGAGTCTGAGCTGCAGCTCCGCTAGCCGCAATCTGGAGGCGTTTCCCTCCGCTGGCTCCGCCCACTCCCAGCCTCTGTCTGACATCACCACTGCCAATCTTCTGCCGGGCATCAAAGGCCATGTTCAGTGGCCCCGCCCCTCTGCCATATATGGGCCTGCGGACAGACGACCACAGGAATAAACCGTTAACTCGAGGCTAACGTTCAGACACACTGCTCTAAATGGTGGTTTATTTATGATGTTAATTCATAAAACAGCAGGACAGAGACTGTGTTCACTGTATGGCAGGGAAAGGATGACCACAGAACTCCAGAGAACACACATCCGAGTATCATTATAAGCAGTGGATTAAGTGATTAAAAGCTGAAATCATTAATGACGGGTCTTATGCTGGGTTCACACCAGACGCGGTACGTGCAGATAAATCGCGCACGTAAATAGATGCATTAACATTTTGAGTTTACTTGCTTCTTTCCCACGTCAAATTCACTGAGCAAGACTTAACATCATGGGCGGGGCTTCTGTCTGCCCGGTGACTGTAGCTTCATTGCTAAATGGCTAACATAGATGTTATTGGGAGAATAGCTGTGCTTATGTGCTTTAGGAAGGCTGAAAAACAGTGTAGATTCGTTCGGCGCCGTGTCTGAGTCCACTAGATCCTGATTTCTGAGGTGCAGCAGCTCTGAGTTCATCAACTCCTCCAGAAACTGAACCTGGATGATGGAGGCTTTCAGCGGTGCTTCTGACTGAGCCGAGCCCAGTTTGATGAGCTGGTGTCGGCAGGAGGGACACCAACAACAGGCGCTACGTCATAATCACTCCCCTACAAGAGCAAGCTCCTGATTGGTTAATGCGGCCCGAATGTCCGCTGAAGTTCAGATTTTCCAATTTGAGCGATTCACACGTCAATCGCGCAAAACGCTCAACTCGTGCCGCGTCATTCGCGTGTATCGCGCCACAGGATGTCTATTCGCGTCTTTGCATTGACTTAACATGTAAATCACTAGCGCTTGACACTTTTACCGCGTCTGGTGTGAACACAGCATCAGTTATCATTATACAGAAATCAAGAACATCATTGGGTGATTGGTAGATTATGTAGGCTATTTTAATAACTGTACTATTAATAACTGTAATTCTGGATAAATGGTTGGTTTGTTGGTTGTACACTAAATCACCAAAACTATAGTCCAGGGGTCACCAATCTTGGTCCTGGAGGGCCGGTGTCCCTGCAGGGTTTAGCTCCAACTTGCCTCAACACACCTGCCTGGGTGTTTCAAGTATACCTAGTAAGACCTTGATTAGCTTGTTCAGGTGTGTTTGATTAAGGTTGGAGCTAAAATCTGCAGGACACCGGCCCTCCAGGAACAAGTTTGGTGACCCCTGCTATAGTCTATTTGTTGAGTTTATGACGCAGATGCAGCACAGAGGCGATCAGCATCAGCGCTGGTTTGGCATCAACTCGTCTGTGTCAAACTGTGCCCAGCAATATCCTTCTTTCATTTTGCTTGTTTGGCAAAATACCTCTGTAGGCATGTGTGGTTGCATGTGCTACCGTCCCGCGAGTTAACAAATATGTGTTGCACATTTAGGAGCCGATCACACCGAACGCTTTCCAGTTTTAAAAATGTGAGGCGCACCGCCTTTATTATTGACAAGAAAAAAGAAGCGCGGTGCTCTTTATGTCACTAGGAAACGACTGAATCCGCTGGTCTATTGTGCACGAGTGTTGCTGTCCATGTTGTTAAAATTGTAATATTTAATATTATTGTAATATTGAAGATCTGTAAAGTAATACAGCTCTGGATAACTCGTCTCCACAAGTCTCTCCTCCATCATTAAAAGTTCTCCGTAGTCGTCTTGACGAAACAAACCCTGCGGTCACCTCAACAGAAACCCCGCCTCTGCTTTCATTTGATTGGAGAACTATACACGACTGACGTAACATGCTTTCTCCAGTCAGAGTTGACTTTTTTCGACTGCGAGTGCACAATGGGCGATGACAAAAGCACAGGGCGCATGAGCAGTGCAAGACACTCGCGACTGTTAGTAAACCAATCAAAAGATGCGCCTCTTAACGCACACGTGCACTCGCTGAAATCAGCCTCTCATGCAGCCAAACTTTAAAAACATAAAATAACATTGTTAAATAATTGAGCTGACACCATTAATCGGCTACACATCCCTACACACAAGTGTGCACTACTGGTGGAGCATCTGAATGGAGTTAAACCATAGGGCTCAAACTGGACTCCTGGAGGGCCACAGCTCTGCTCCAGCCCTAATCAAGCACAGCTGATCCTCTAATCGAAGACTACTGGAGACTGTTCAGCAGGTGTGTGAGCTGGAGGAGATTGGAGCTAAACTCTGCAGAGCTGCGGCCCTCCAGGAACTGAGTTTGAGACTCTTGGTTTAAAACCCTTGAGCACTTGGGAACTACACAGCTAAACGTCACAATCGCATTGCATTCTGGGACATAAGAGGCTGACTCGCTCCCTAGCTCAAAATCGAGGGTATGTGCATGTAAACTTCACTCGTTCACTTGATGAAGTGGAACACACTTTAAAAAGGTGTTTGTGATTTCCCCTGAGGGAACAAGTGAAGGGAAGTTCATGAGTGCGTCTCTAAAAGTGTAGTGGAACACAGCCCAGATGCACATGATAAACATGCTGTTTCCCCGTTGTTACACAGCGCTTGTGCTCATCGACAACATTTAACTCGTCAGGACTAAACTAAGGAAGCTTCCCCTCCTCGCGGTGTGCATGAGAAGTGTACTAAACATGTATAACGAAGTAAACACTTCAGCAGTAATCTCCTGTAACACATAAGCTGTACATACTGTAGGGCCTGTGTGATGTCTTCATGAGTTTGAATAATAACACACTGAACTCTTGTGTTGATCCTACAACTGAAGCGAGGTCAGATTAAGCTCTATAAGCTCAGGCTGGTGTGTTCAACACTCTTCATTGTACGTTAGTACTCTACACACACCGACTGTAGCTAACTTAACGTGATTCTACTTCAGATGACGCATGTTGTCGGTCGGTCGATCCAGCGATAATCACCGGGAGACTCGGTTAGTATTAGCGGCGGTTCGCGGACGGCAACACTGTGCTAACGTCAAACACGCGTAAATAAGCGGATTAAATGTAACGTTCGAGGTTTGTTTGTATATAAAAAAAAGAGCAGCGCGCAGGACGCCATGAATGACACGCTTCAGCCAATGAGAACACGAGCTGAAGCGCGAGCGCGACACTTTAGCCAATCAGCGGAGGGTGAAGGCGGGACATCGCGCTAAGCAGAGTCTCTACAGACTCTACACGGCCTGCGATTATTAATAAAAGAGCTTGTGTTGATCAATACAGATGATCAGTAACTGCTGTGTGGAGCGCCCGGGCTGCTGTACCTCTTACTGGCTCCTCTCGCGGTAAAACTGCGCCGACGAATCACTTCATCCAGAGACAAATCCGCCATATCTGCGCCTGCTGGTTCCCTGCGAACATCAACGCGCATGCGTCGCACTTTCATATGGGCGGGGCGAAGCGACGTGTGACGGACAGCAGAAAGGGTCAAAACACACCAAAGGGAAAAACAAAACGCGAAAGGATTCATCCGCCGCCCAAATAATAATAGGGTATGCGGAGCTAGTGCTTCTTTCCACACTGATAAACTTCCGGTGAACGGTTAATGTGACTTTTTCTCTATTTTATAGAGCATCGATGTTGTAATGTAATTAAAATACAATCAGTTCAATAGACTTTTATTCAGTTGCTCAAGTGTAAAGCGAGATGAAAAGCCACTTACTCGCACGCGCACGTCAGGATTAGCAGGCTAGCGCAGAAGCTCCATTGAATATACTGGGGTAAAATAAATGCTCATATTTTAAAGACATGGCGGGGAAAATGTAATGTAATGCAGAGCTTCTTGTACAATCTTTATATCGGATATCACTCAGCCAGTGGAGATGGCAGATTTATAAAGAAAACACACCTTAAACACGCAGATTTTGTAACCATACTCACTGGAAGCGCTTAACCCAGGTCACTGACAAATTAAAAGTCCTTCCGCATACCTTATTATTTTATAAAGACTGAATTCTGTACGCAGTTTATTGAGTATATATAGGCGATTTCCTCCCTTATTCTCCAAAAAATAGCTTAATGTGGTTTAATACTATTTGTGCAGGTTATTGCTGTAATGCTTGAAAATGAAGACTAAACGTGGTATAGTGTTGGCTAAAATACATTGTACATACAGACAAGCTTCACTCTTATGCTTAATGTGGATGAATGCAATAGGAATATTTGAAGCATCTCTATATATCACACTCCTGACATTAGAATGAGGCATCTTCGAGAGTCAGATTAAGATTTAACCATAACAAAGAAACACTCATTTCAAATGAAAGTGACACAGCCAGTTTGTGTAATTGTGTATGTATTTCACCTCCAGAGTGATGGAGAAACACAATAACACATGTTTTACACTACAATACTACAAAACATCACATTTAACCATTATAAACCGGTACAGTTCAGTCACTTTTCTGGACTTTATAACATCAGGATCTGTTTTAAAGGGATAGTTTAACACTGAAAACACTCTGAAACAAAACTGTCATCATTCACTCTCCATTTACTTGCTCCACACCTGTTTAAATTCTGTTGAACACTAAAGGAGATATTTTGAAGAATGTTGGAAACCTGTAACCACTGCCTTCCATAGCATTTGTTTTTCCTACAATGGTGGAGTAAAGTCTAGATGGGATATGCGGCCGGCCGGAGGTGCGATATGCACATTAATATAGCAGCATTTTTTATGACACTGTATATGAACGAATGAAACGCCATATTCACAGCATTGAATATTGTATAACAATAATGGATATTTTTACAGTACTGTGGCGGTTGGGTTTAGGGTGGGGGTAGGGGTAGGTGTTAAAAAATACAATTTATTGGGTAATTTAATAGATAACATAAATAATACTCAGTACAACTACTGTTTTAGGTTACTGTGGCGGTTGGGTTTAGGGTTAGGGGTAGACGATAATGAAATACAACTAGAAATTAAAGTTTGAGGACAAACTTTATGGTGGCTTGAGAAAGCCTGTTGGAAGTAATTTATTTAGTTTGAAAAAGTATCAAGTTGGCTAAAAGAATATTTAAGATCCCTGCAGTCAACAATGTAACCGCTGTAAAGAGGGAAGCAAGCCAGTAAAACGCTTTAACGTTGATCCCTGTGTCTGAGGTTTGTATTAGCATGATACTACCATGAGTTAATAATTTTAGCATGAATTAGCATGTTTCTAACACAAATTAGCATGTTATTAGCATGTTTCTAGCATAAATTAGCATGATTCTTGCATGAATTAGCATGTTGTAAGCATGATTCTAGCATGGATTAGCATGTTGTTAGCATGATTCTAGCATGAATTAGAATGTTACTAGCACAATTCTAGCATGTTACTAGCATGATTCTAACATAAATCAGCTTGTTTCTAGCATAAATTATCATGTTGTTAGCATATACCATGTGCTAGCATGACTAGCATGTCACTAGTCTGTTGCTAGCATGTTTCTAGTAAAATTAGCATTTTAGTAAGATGTTAAAACTATTAGCATGTGTTAGAATAGCTAGTCACAGTCTGTGGGGCAGTTGCTAGGGTGCTGAAATTGGTTGCTAAGGAGTGGCTAGTTTAAAGGTCATCAGTGGTTGGCTACTAGCTAGACTGAGTTGAATGATGCCAGATTCTAGTCTGTAGAACAGTCTGATGCAGAGTTATGAGCTCACAAAGCTTGACCCAATGTTAAGTCAGTGGGACTTTTGGGAATTTTCTGGGTCGTTTTTTGGAAAACCGAAAGTCGGATCAGTAAGAAAAAATATAGCAACCCGAGTCAGACCAGTTTGAAGGTCTGACAAAAGTTTGAAGGATGTAGCTTGAAAGGCTTAGGAGGAGATACACTTTAAAAATAGTCTCAGAAGACGGAAGAAGAAGAAGAAGTTTATGTAGAATATCAGCCACCATAATAAATCGAAAATTTCCTAAATAACATAAATAATTCTTCATTAAAATATCTTCTTTAGTGTTCAACAGAAGAAAGAAACTCATAAAGCTTTGGAGCTACTTGAGGGGTGAACTACCCCTTTAACACACCACTAACAGAAGACATTAAACCACTATAACGGAGACCCAAGCGATGGTCTCCATTTTAAACATTCGCTGCACAAACAAAAACAGGAGTCTGAGAGCAGCAGGCTCCACCCTCCTGCCGTCTAAACGCCATGACGTCACCTACCATCCCACAATGCACTGTCCGGAGACTCCATTCATGACACAAATTAAGCTGTTTTTAGCCGTATTTAGTGATATTAATCCACTATATGGCTGTAGCAGGTCGTGTGTAACCTCCTATACAGCATGTGTTGAGGGTTTAATGCGCTGTTATTCTCCAGCTCACCGTCGCCGAACACGCAGGCGCTCCTGAACCCGTCTCAGAGCTCGCCTATCGACAGGTCATGCCTTAAACTGATGAGTAAGGAAAATAACGATGCGGGGTGACGCCCGTGTCCTCGCAACAACTCGCGAGAGGAATTTTTGAACGGGTACAGGTCTGCAGCAGGTGACTCGCCTACTTCAGCGAGATGCCGCGCTGATCCAGGATCTGCCCCGACACCCAAATCACTGTCTAATTGAAGATGTAACATTTTAAAAACTGAGCTGAGTGTCGTGTGAGTGAGGATGAACATTTTTGGAGGATGGAGCACGGTTAATTTTGAACATACACATACGTATACACATTACTCAAGACTGAGACTATACAAGTGTCTTTCCCTCAGACAGAGCAATATTGTGGAAGATACTGATCATCAGTGGAGGTGTTTAAGGCTGAAGGAAACCAGCAGGGGAACATGATTGAGTGGGACACACAGGTAAACACTGCAGCTGCTATTATAGAGGTGTAAAATGGAGTTTTACAGTACACTCAAAACTAGCCATGCTGATTGTGATTGTTAGCTCACATCGCTAGTTTTGTGCTGATCAATTCATCTGTGCAGGCCTTTAAGAACATAAACAATAGTTTCCCTTGTAATTGAAAAATATACATTTAATTTAAAGTTTTTCACATTTTAAAGAACAAACCTCTCCCATGCCAGCACATATTAATAAATAAACATGTCAAATGTAAATACACAACTGTACAGGTATTTAATCATACTCCTCCATGAGGAATCTATACCTGCACATATCCACAAGTCAAACATCTGCGTATGTACATTACATATATACAGCACATCATTAATACAACTCATAGATATATACACTAGATGTCGCCTACCCTGCTATTGTCTATTAGAACGAATGCATCAACAGAGCCGCCATTTTAGTACAGGGTAGCGCTCCTTTGAAATGAATGCAGGACCAAGGTGAAGTGGAGGACTGAGGCCATCCAAAGCCAGAGAAATACACATATACACATATATCTATGATCGGGAGTTTTCCCCGGTGGTCAGTATGCAAATATTTTTTTAAATTACGAAATATTATAATTTTACATCACTTTTCTACATTGATGGATCAGTGACCGCACGGGCATTCCTGACAAAGAGTGAGTGTTTGTGTGCATGGAAATGCATTATCCTCCTTCCCTGTTTAATTAATAATTAATAATTCCTCCTTCCGTTATGAACGACTCGTTCACTTAGCCGACAATAATACAAGTTTCTGGCATCGCAGCGTCTTCTTGTCATATTTCATAACATAGTTTGCTTATTTTATTCAACAAAACTAGCATAAGCTTAGAATTTAGTGTGAGTTGGTGCTACTTTGCCTTATGGTCACTGCAGTAAGAGACTGTATTATCATCAATAACGTGACTTTTTAAGCACAAAAGTTCATACCATACAAAAACATAAAAAACTAAATCTTACCTATGAAATGTGATGACTTTGTGCTTTGTTTTCTTTGTTTGCTCGTTACTACACCCGTACACAGCGCTAAAGTCCAGCATCTTCATATTGGCACACTGTCTTGACTAGTGCGGTTGAATGATGTTTATCCTAGAAGCACTGTACCAATGTGGCGGCGCTATTGACGCATGCTCAGGGTCCCTATGCGATATCTAGTGTATATATCTATGAATACAACTGACGAGAGAAGAAAGAGGAAAAGAGATAAAACATGAATAAATAAATAATAAAAATGTGGAAACTGTTTTTGCATATATGAATGCCTGTACATACCCAATGATTGTAAATGTGTATTTTGTACACACTGATGATTGATGAAGTCTTCCACACCGCTCAGTTGTCATTGGTCAGTCTGCAGACATTTACTAAAGGGCTTACAAATCTTTGAACATCTCTGTGGTTTGTCTGCAGTCTCATATCTAGGCACACACGGACTCTGCGCGCGCAGAAATCTGCAGATGTTTAGCTCATCATTGAGTCTGTTTATTTACCTGTGTAAATGTGTGTACATTTATATTATTCAGTGTTTAAATTAATGTCAGTATTATTATTGACTAATATGAAAGTGTTCATCTGATTTATGTACAATACAGCTTGCGCAGTAATATTTTCTGTCTTTTAGTAGAGATTTTATATGAGAGATTGCTTTGTTTACCAAATAAAGTGGATCTAGACGGATTTGCATTGTAAACATTAAATAAAAGTTAAAAAGGTGTTACTTTTGGTTCACATATTAAGGTTTTAGTTATGATAATCCTGAAATCATTCCGCATAAATCTGCAGATTTTTACCAAAATGATCTGCAGAAATAGCCAAAACTGTCTCATATCTAATCTTTCGCATGTGTAATACAGTACTCTGTGGGCCATGTCTCAAATACTCTTTGTTCCACATCAACAGTGTTACCTTTTGCCATAGTCATTCCATATTGAGCTGTCTGGATCTCCTCAGGAAGGAGCCCAGCCTAACACTGCAATAAGAGGGTCAGGAGGAAAATCAATCCTTAGTACTAAAGTAGTAAAGAGAACACCTCAGTCCAAAATATAGACATTTTTGGGCAGAACCACAACATGTGAGCCAGTGTACCTTCATTGGACTTGCATTTAATACATAGAGATGATACAGTGGGGCATTCATTCATTCATTTTCTTTTCAGCTTAATCTCTTTATTAATCAGGTGTCGCCACAGTGGAATGAACCGCCAACTATTCCAGCATATGCTTTACACAGCGGATGCCCTTCCAGCTGCAACCCAATACTGGGAAACACCCATACAGATTAATACACACACTCATACACTATGGCCAGTTTAGTTGATCAATTCCCCTATAGCGCATGTGTTTGGACTGTGGGGGAAACCGGAGCACCCAGAGGAAACCCACACCAACACGAGGAGAACATGCAAACTCCACACAGAAACACCAACTGACCCAGCCGGGACTTCTTTGCTGGTGATTCTGCTGTTTATGTTGACGTTGTTGATTTTGTCAGGTTTATTCTCCTGTTTGTGAGTTTTGTTCATGTTGTTAATTGTCACTGAGGTTCATACACTGATTATTGATGTCTCTGTGAGCAGAAGCTGAACCAGAGAATTGTTTTAGCTTATAAACCTTCATAATTCTCTAGCGTGTGCAAGCAGGGGCACCGCTAGGGGGGGAAAAGTTAGGGGGCCCACGCATTTTGGGGGCCCTCGGACTTACCCCCCCCCCCCCCCCCAACCCCCCGCTCTTCACTTTTGTCCGTGAACCCCCCCAAACCACATCACAACCACATCCCCCCACCCCACATTTGTTTTAGGATAACGGGGCCACATTTTCCATATCTTCTGTGGGCCACTATAGGCTCACAGCCACATCAGCCAGAGTTTACTGTGCCGAATATTTGCCAAAAGTGGCCCACGTATGTCTTAAGATAACTGGGCCACATTTGCCATATCTTCTCTGGGCCACTACAGGCTCACAGACACATTAGCCAGAGTTTACTGTGCTGAATATTTGCCAAAAGTGGCCCACATATGTCTAAAGATAACTGGGCCACATTTGCCATATCTTCTGTGGGCCACTATAGGCTAACTGACACATTAGCCAGAGTTTACTGTGCCGAATATTCGCCAAAAGTGGCCCACATATGTCTAAAGATAACTGGACCACATTTGCCATATCTTCTGTGGGCCACTATAGGCTAACAGACACATTAACCAGAGTTTACTGTGCTGAATATTTGCCAAAAGTGGCCCACATTTGTTTTATGATAACTGGGCCACATTTGCCATATCTTCTGTGGGCCACTATAGGCTAACAGACACATTAGCCAGAGTTTACTGTGCTGAATATTTGCCAAAAGTGGCCCACATATGTCTAAAGATAACTGGGCCACATTTGCCATATTTTCTGTGGGCCACTATAGGCTCACAGCCACATTAACCAGAGTTTACTGTGCCGAATATTTGCCAAAAGTGGCCCACGTATGTCTTAAGATAACTGGGCCACATTTGCCATATCTTCTGTGGGCCACTATAGGCTAAAAGACACATTAGCCAGAGTTTACTGTGCCGAATATTTGCCAAAAGTGGCCCACATATGTCTTAAGATAACTGGGCCACATTTGCACTTACACTTTATGTTTAGACCCAGATTACCCTTAAATGACTATGCCACGTTTTTGCCAACTGTGGCCCACATTTGTCCTCCATCATTTGGGCCAAATTGATCATTTTCCACATGGGCCACATTAGGCTCACATTCAGAGTACATTTTGCTATAAGTGCCAAATCTTTGCCTTAAATGGCCCACATATGAATTTGAATCTTTGGCCCCTCCTTTGCCATTGTACAGGTGGGCCACTTCAGGCTCACATTCATTTTGTCTGGGCCGAAGGAAGAGCACCAGTGCAGCATAACTGCCTAAAGTGGCCCACACTCATATGCTATCTGGGTTCAAGTTAGGCCCCAATGTCATCCATAAATAAAGATATTCAGAGGCTTTACATGTTTCAAAATTAGAAATAATCTTTTTAACATAATTACGTATTTGTAAACACCCAAAAAAATGAGAGGAAGGTAATCAAAACTTCTCACTAAGCTGCGTGACTGAAGCACAAATGTTGTCTATATAAAGATCCCCTGTAGCTCTAATTCCTCTATCTGTCCATGATATAAATGTTGACTGTGAGGGAGTAAATGCATGACGACTACAGGTCTGAGGGAGTCTGAAAATCTTTCTACGTTGGTACCAGATCTTAAGAGAGTCTAGAACAACAGGGTTACCTTTCCTGAAAGTTCTAATAGGTTTGTTTTCTGCAAAAAGTAGAGAAGGACGGGACGATTCCTGAATGTCTCATTCAATAGCCAGCCATGCAGGAGTGGTACCACTGGACTTCCCAGGACATGCAGTCCACCAACACATACTAATGCTGAAAACAAGGAAAACCAAGGCCTCCTACCCTACGTGCTTTACGACCCTTGCAATCTAAAATGTAAATATGCAAAAGCACTTCCTGTTTGTGTTCAGTTCAATTCTCAGATCAGGTCTCTCTGAGGTAGTGGGCGGGGCTGACACACTTAGCCACACCCCTCCAGCTGTTGAAGTAAAGTGTCTGCTGGAAGAGGAGAGAGTGTGGAAATGACAATGTACATATTTATTAGATAGTTGGTTTTAAATCTATCATTAGTTTAAATCTCTTACAGATGGTGTGGGACAGTTGAGTACATCTACTGTATTTAGGCATTGTTTTCAGTTATTTGTGCATTTCTACAGAAGAAACTCTAGTTTTTACTCCTCAACATGTGATTAAACTAAAGATATACTAGTTACTTTCTGTTATCTTATGCACATTTAAAGAGACAGGTCACCTGAAAGTGACCATTTCATGTACACACACACTCCAGTGGTTGTTCACTTTTATGAGTTTCTTTCATCTGCTGAACACAAAACTAGATAATCTGAGCAAAAGCAGACACTGACTTCCATCTTAGGAACACTGCATCCTTCACAATATCTTCATTTGTGTTCAGCAGAGGAAACTCAGACACGTGTAAATGACCACAGTGTGTTTAGTGAAGGTGATTTTAGGCAATCCTCCTGTAAGCTTGAACATTTGATGGAAATTAAAACCTTCATCAACATCCCTTCAGTTCCAGGAAAGCTAATAATGCAGGTATACAGAGAAGAAGCGGTGTAGTTCCCTGAACGTTGCCTGTAGGTTGTTTTGTGGTTATTGTTCAGTTTTGCTGGTTCATTATTCCTGGAATCCTGGTGTCGTGTGACTGTATTTTGGGCGACTGACGCTTTCAAAACATGATGAATCGATTGTTCAGAAACTAAGAGACGTCAGTAAATGATTGTTGGCTGAGACTCGAACCGATACCGGAGTAAAGCCCTGATACTACAGAGTGCAATATTTACCTCATCATACAGGAAACATCACTGGGTAAAAGCACAACTGCAGGACTACATCTACAGACTACAAATGCCATCATAATTAAAGTGTTTTAAATCTGCTTTCATGAAATGATTTAGAAGTTAAAACATCAGTGCTTTGCTGTCTGAACATGTATAAGAACGTGCGTAATTATACTGTCTATTGTTTGTTATTTTATATTAAGTACATTTTATTTTACATTTTAAAAAGGTCATCAGTTGTTTACAGAATAAAAAAAAGGAGTCTAATTGTTTTATTATATATACCAATATATACATTATTATTACATTATTATTTTATTCATTCATTTATTCATTTCTTTTCGGCTTAGTGCCTTTATTAATCTGGGGTCGCCACTGTGGAATGAACCGCCAACTTATCCAGCATATGTTTTACACAGCGAATGCCTTTCCAGCTGCAACCTATCATTGGGAAACACCCATACACACTCATACACTACGGACAATTTAGCTTACCCAATTCCCCTATAGCACATGTGTTTGGACTGTGGGGGAAACCGGAGCACCCGGAGGAAACCCACACCAACACGGGGAGAACATGCAAACTCCACACAGAAACACCAACTGATCCAGCCAGGGCTCGAACCAGCGACCTTCTTGCTGTGAGCCGACAGCACCACCTACTGCGCCACCGCGTCACCTATTATTTTGTTATGTTATATATAATTGTTTGATATATATATCACACACAGTGTTAAGTTTCAAGTTTCTATTGTCCAATTGTGCCCTCATTTGTTTACATCACTCTATTTCCAGCTGAATCAGTGCTGTGTGAACACGTCATTATTTCCTGCAGGTGTGATTAGCATATTTAAAGGCGCAGTTCACCCAAAAATGAAAGTTCTGTCAGTGTGTCCTCATTTACATGTGATTTAAAGAAAACAGATGGCTATGAATCTCCCCTGTGTCATTATAATATAACCACAGTGTGTGTGTGTGTGTGTGTGTGTGTGTGTGTGTGTGTGTGTGTGTGTGTGTGTGTGTGTGTGAATAAACAATTGCATTCAGATTTACACAATTGACGAAGTAATAATAACAAGTTTTAATGATTAATTTGGAGTTAATGACATCTGTGGTAAAAAAAACAAAATGAAATTCAGTTCTTTTCCAACATTATTGTGTGAGTTCAACAAAATGAAGAAATTCATGACCGTTTAGAACCACTTTAAACTATGATGAACTGAGGAAATGTTCATTATTTTGGTGAACTGTCCCTTTAAGGCGCGCGTCAGAGGACTTCATTTCCCATGATGCACCTGCGCGGCGCTGAAGCTGCAGCAGCACTCACACCGCGTCGCGTCTTCTCCGAAAGCTCGCGCCATGGCTGCGGCTCTGTCCCGATCGCTGAAATTACCGGGTGAGTCCAACATTCATCTCCGGTAACCGGTCAGATGCGTGGCGGTGAGATGTGACTGTAGTGTGTGACGTCAGAGCTGTAATTATCAGACGCGTCTTCATCCCGTTATTCATTGATTGCGCGCGGTGTTAATGTGTCCTCGATCAGCCTGATTGATTGATTTATTGATCATTACAGTATTCTGATGCGTGATGAGCTGGATTATGTAATGTTGTGATGATATCAGACATAAACGCGCGGAATATCCCTAATATTAGTGTGCGCGTCACCGCCGCAGCTCTACTGTACTGAGGCTGTGTTTATCTCCTCAGACACACACCAGCACTGACCCTCATGCTGTTTTCATGAGTATTATTTAAGCAGTGGCGGATTTAGTCGTGTAGTGGGTTATTTGTCATTGTGTGTGTTTGTTTACCTGTCTGAAATCTCCGTTTTGCCATGTTTTTAAATGAATATCTCAGTGTTGTCATCATATTTCACACCTGTCTTTATCTGCTCGGGTATATTGGTAGGCATTGTAAATTAATGTTTTATTTAATGCCAAAATCACTAGGAAATGTACAAAATGTCTTCATAGATCATGATCTTTGCTTAGCGATGCATATGATTTGCTATAAATAGATTACTGAGAAGGAGCCCTTATGACTACAGAATCTGAGTGCGCAGACATATCATTCATCTCAGTAACATTAATAAGCATTATGGAGATGTTTATATCACTTATTTACAGTATTTTCTGTCTTTTAGTAGACGTATTATACGAGAGACTTGCTTTGTTTACTAAAACAAGTGGATCTATGTGGATTTGCGCTGTAGACCTTAAATAAAAGCTTGAAAGTTATTATTTTTATAAGTTTTAGTTGCTATACTCCCCAAAACATTCCACATGAAATGGAAAAATAGCACAGAAATAGCCAAACATGTCTGCAGATTCTGTAATGTGAATGTGGTCTTCTTTAGGGTGTTAATGTATGCGTTTATTGTTGTCCGTCAGGTAAGAAGGGGTGTGATCTGGGCGAGTATGACCCGCTGACGCAGGCTGACAGTGAAGACGAGACGGAGGACGATGACCTGGTGCTCAACTATCCCCGAAACGGCCTGCGGGAGCAGGGGGAGGAGCCTGAGCCACAGTGGAGATCTCAGGGGGCGGGGCCAGGACGGGTGCAGGGTGGAGACTCTGAGCAGAAGACGGGGCATGTGCGAGGGGCGGGGCCTGTGCGGGGGGCAGGGCGGAGTGCTGCGTTCCTGCTGCCGCTGCTGAGTGCAATGCTGCTGGTGCTGCTGTGTGCGTTCCTCATCCCCTGCCCACAGGGGGCGCCGCAGCTCACACACTGGCACATAGCGCTGGGTGACGCCGCCGGTAAGAGGCCGCACATTCATTTACCGCTACATGTCATTTATTATTTAAATGATTCTGTCGTCTTGCGTTTGGTGCGGACAGCATTATTGTTTGTCTCTGGAATCTTGTCATGTGTATTAGCATTAGTGGTGTCAGATTAACCTGTGGTTCCCCCATGTAGGCGTGACATCGCCCCCTCTGGCCATGTGGGATGTGGACGGAGACGGGCTGGAGGACGTCCTGATCGCCGTCACCAGCATTGCTAACGACAGTCAGCCAATCAACTCGCAGAACAAAGGTGAGCAGAAACAGCCAATCATCAATGCCTGGTGATAAACTACATTACCCATGATGCACTGCACATAACACAATAACATTAAAAACAACAAAGAAACTCAAAGCTTTTAATGTAGCAGGAGACTCGACTACATCACTGGCGGTGCTTTATGAGAGTGGGCGGGGCTAATGAGCTGTTTGTATGCCACAACCCTGCAATTGGTGGAATCTTTAGTCGAGCATCATGGGTAATGTAGTTCTTCCTTTAAGCCATTCAGTTTTAAGATGAACTCTGTAGTCAACCTGCCAGTGTCTAGTCCAATCAGAATGCTCATTGTATGTGTAGAGTTCAGTGTGTTGTCCAATCAGAACGCTTGTGTGTGTGTGTAGAGTTCAGCGTGTCGGCGGTGAGCGGGGCCGATGGGCAGCTGCTGTGGTCCCGCACCCTCAGAGAGCCGCTGATCTCGGTTCAGTGTGGGCTGCAGACAGGAAGTGCAGATCCACTGCAGAGGAAGTCAGAGCAGACACACTCCGCATGCATCCTGATCAGCTCCGGACACATCATCACCGTCAACGCCTCCACAGGTCACACACACTGTACACACTACACACATTCATACACACACACATACCCAATAGCCAATAGCAGAACAGCGCCTACTCTGCGGGCGGGGATAAATGCAGCACGGCTTCATCTGATTGGTCAAATTTTGATGAACCACCCAGCATCTGAAGCACAAATATACGGACAGTATTACTGCGATACCAATCATTTCACAACATTCATTTTCCTTCAGCTTAGTCCCTTTATTAATCAGGGGTCGCCACAGCGGAATGAACCACCAACTATTCCAGCATATGTTTATATGTCTGTGTGCTCCCTCATGTGTGCTGAGATCTGCTTCTCAAGGGGAACGACACACTGCAGTGTTTATGAAACCGAGAAACGCACACAAGGCAGATCGGCTCACTGCTATGCTAATGCTAACTCACACCTGACAGACCGGTCGACAAGCTGATGGCAGTATGGCCAGAGCATAAAGAAGCGGACACACACACACACACACACACCATAGACTGTAAAAGATATGGACGTAGTGTCCGTGCCGTCACCCAATAGGTTTATGAAGAGCGCAAATGAAGCTGCAAGTGGGCGTGGCCAACTGTCGCTATTTTGTCCACACGTCAATGCTCCAACCAGGGGTAACCAAATAAGGGCAAAGAGGCGGAGCTACAGACGCCTGCTGGCATTTTGCTTTGACAGGTTTTCCTATGGGAGAAACGCTTAATACTTCATCACCTGCGACTCGTTTGTGTTCTGACCACATGAGCTTGGCTGTACACTATACCAATAAAGTGCTTAGTCTTTAGACTGAGTCACTAAACATCGTTCTTATGATGTTTTTCCACCAGAGGAAAACCTGAATTACATCCAAACACTTCAGATATAGTCTGTGTTAGTAAATGCAGGACTCTTGATGAACTCCAGCAGAACACTGTATGACAACGCTTCAGATGACTGATCTAGAGCCTACAGCTAATAATCTGTCAGATTCTGGAGTGCTTTACAGCTCTAAGAACATTATAAATGATTTAAATAAAACAAACACATGTATAGAGATGGTATATAAGCATATCATTTCACTCAGCTGGGAAATGGAGGCCACGTGAATGGTTTGTGAGCACAATTAAGTGCACACAGCATGCCATATCATCTGATAATTGTAGGAAATAATCCCAAAAGGCAGCTGACTGTGTAAAGCCACATAAAACAACACAACAATATGATGAATATGCTGAGTTCAGCGGCTAATCAGCCGGAATCAGCTGAGGTGACGGCGACCAGCGAGGGCTAGCTGTCACTCAAGTGGCCACGCCCTTAATTATGCAAACTTAATATAACCTAATATAAAGGAAACGGATGAGTTATAAATGAATTCACCCCCCTCACAGTGGTCACAAAGGGTAATATTAGCTATATGAACCGAAATCATCTTTTGTAGCAGCTGTTAACACCTTTTGTTCTGCTGTAAAGTCGGCCAATTTAGCATTGCAGTCAGTGAACATCTGCAGTTCCTGGAGCCCCCAAAGGCCAGTCAATGAATTGCAGTTTCAGTTACTTCTGTATTGGCTTCACGAGGGAGGGAGGTTGCCACTTGACACACACACACACACACACACTCTTTCTGTAACACACACACACATTAACACACAGACATATATACAATGCAATATTATACTTTACGTCTATGGAAGAAAGAGTTAATAAAGATAGAGAATATGTAACATCATATTCGTCAAAAGACGGTTTATGTGCATGTAACCCCACTGGTCTGAGCAGGGCGCGAACCAGCGATACCGAGACAAATACTCTAATGCTGCGTTCACACCAGACGCGGAAGAAGCGTCAAGCGTGAGTGATTTACATGTTAAGTCAATGAAAACGCGCGAATAGGCATCCTGCGGAGCGATACACGCGAATGACGCGAATTGTGCGGATGGCGCTGCTCGAATTGAGCGTTTGACGTGCTTAACGCGCGAATCGCTCGAGTTCAAATATCTGAACTTCTGCGGACATTCGCGCCGCGTTAACCAATCAGGAGCTTGCTCTTGTGGGGGCATGAGTGTGACGTAGCACCTGTTGTTGGTGTCTGGGGGAAATCCTCCAGCCGACACCGACAACAGTTCATTAAACTGTGCTCGGCTCAGTCAGAAGCACCGCTGAAAGCCTCCATCATCCAGGTACAGTTTCTGGAGGAGTTTATGAGCTCACAGAGCTGCTGCACCTCTGAAAGTATCTAGTGGACTCAGACACTGCTCCAAACGTATCAACGCTGTTTTACAGCCTTCATAAAGCACATAAACACAGCTATTTTCTCAATAAAATCCATGTTAGCCATTTAGCAACGAAGCTACAGTCACCGGCAGACAGAAGCCCTGCCCATCACGCGAATCCATGTCTGTTCTGAAGTGAATTTGACGCGCGAATGAAGCGAGTAAACTCAAATGTTCACGCGTCTATTTACACGCGAATAGCGCAATTTATCTGAGCGTTCCGTGTCTGGTGTGAACACAGCATAAGAAGGAGGCTAAAGATTGCAGAACAACGTCTGTCTCTGGATCCGAGCAGTGAGGTTTACGGTTTACGCGATCACCAGCTGGCGTCCGTTACATAAGGGCAAATATAAATGTCCAAGACATTGATATTATATTAAATGCTACTTTTGTGCCTTTATTAGCTTTATTCTCGCCTATTTACTGGGTTAAAAATCCTAAATTATTCCATCTCCACCTGCT
>CAIGQS010000117.1:131775-152980 GCA_903798195.1 Danio kyathit
ATTGGTCGTTGATGCATGTGATTGGTCGTTGATTCGTGTGATTGGTCGTTGATGCATGTGATTGGTCGTTGATGCATGTGATTGGTCGTTGGTTCGTGTGATTGGTCGTTGATGCGTGTGATTGGTCGTTGATTCGTGTGATTGGCCGTTGATTCGTGTGATTGGTCGTTGATGCGTGTGATTGGTCATTGAAGTGTGTGATTGGTCGTTGATGCGTTTGTTTGGTCGTTGATGCATTTGATTGGTCGTTAATGCGTGTGATTAATGCGTGTGATTGATGCGTGTGATTGGTCGTTGATGCGTGTGATTGATTCGTGTGATTGGTCGTTGATTCGTGTGATTGGTCGTTGATTCGTGTGATTGGTCGTTGATTCGTGTGATTGGTCGTTGATTCGTGCGATTGGTCGTTGATTCGTGCGATTGGTCGTTGATTCGTGCGATTGGTCGTTGATTCGTGTGATTGGTCGTTGATTCGTGTGATTGGTCGTTGATTCGTGTGATTGGTCGTTGATTCATGTGATTGGTCGTTGATTCATGTGATTGGTCGTTGATTCGTGTGATTGGTCGTTGATTCATGTGATTGGTCGTTGATTCGTGTGATTGGTCGTTGATTCGTGTAATTGATTCGTGTGATTGGTCGTTGATTCGTGTGATTGGTCGTTAATTCGTGTGATTGGTCGTTGATTCATGTGATTGGTCGTTGATTCGTGTGATTGGTCGTTAATTCGTGTGATTGGTCGTTGATTCATGTGATTGGTCGTTGATTCGTGTGATTGGTCGTTGATTCATGTGATTGGTCGTTGATTCATGTGATTGGTCGTTGATTCGTGTGATTGGTCGTTGATTCGTGTGAATCATGCGATTGAAGCGTGTGATTGGTTGTTCATGCTTGTGATTGGTCATTAATGCGCGTGATTGGTCGTTGATTCGTGTGATTGGTCGTTGATTCATGTGATTGGTCGTTGATTCATGTGATTGGTCGTTGATTCGTGTGAATCATGCGATTGAAGCGTGTGATTGGTTGTTCATGCTTGTGATTGGTCATTAATGCGCGTGATTGGTCGTTGATTCGTGTGATTGGTCGTTGATTCGTGTGATTGGTCGTTGATTCGTGTGAATCATGCGATTGAAGCGTGTGATTGGTCATGTGACTGAAGCGTGTGATTGGTCATGTGACGGTCAGTGTGTAATTGGTCACTGAAACGTGTGATTGGTCACTGAAGCGTGTGTGATGGTCATGTGACTGAAGCGTATGTGATGGTCTGTGTGTGTCTATGTCTCCATCAGTGGGCTATGCACCGCAGCAGAAGGACGCCTCCTACACGTGTGTGTCGTCTGTGCCCGTGTCTGGCCATCAGCCGGCACTGCAGATGCTGAAGAGTGTGAGTCTGAAAGCGGCTATCGCAGACGCACAGATCCTGCAGCTCAGCAACAGCAGC
The DNA here is from genome assembly GCA_903798195.1 of Danio kyathit. Classification (NCBI taxonomy): domain Eukaryota; kingdom Metazoa; phylum Chordata; class Actinopteri; order Cypriniformes; family Danionidae; genus Danio; species Danio kyathit. Next base: position 133,215 of record CAIGQS010000117.1, read on the forward strand.
GTGCACACACACACACACAGCGCTTTCCACATCAACCAGTTCTTCAGACGCCTGTCCTTCACACAGGTCAGAGCACACACATCATAGTGACACTAAGCGGGAATAGATGTAGACATGGTGTTTCTGACGTAACTAACATTAATGCTCTTATGATATTGAGATGTATTCAATTATACCATTATTATTTAGACGTGTGTGTGTGTGTGTGTGTTTCTCTACAGTGATGGTGTTTGGACACGTTCATCATTCCTGCTCTGCATTCCTCTCTGCGTGTGTGTGTGTGTGTGTGTGTTGATGGAGTTTCAGCAGATGTGTAGATATGCTTCATCTCTTAAACACACTTTAACATGAGTTTAATCTTCAGTCACTGGAATAACACTGACGGCTACTCTTCATTATTATTAATATGATTATTACTGTTGTTGTCCTGATGATGATGACGGTGCGGCTCGCGTTGTGTCTGTGAGACTCTCTCGCTCTGGTCAGTGAAGTGAGTTGGTTTGGCTTTGCACACTGAGTTTGTTTATATTTCTGACTCTCTGTACAGTATTTATAATGGAGATGTACATACTGATGAATGCTGGATTATGATGATGATGCTGAACAATACAATAAAACAACAAAAACATTCATCCAGACTGCAGTCACGTTATTTATTATTATGTGTGTTTTCTGTTCTCAATATGTGCTCAAATATTTCCTAGATCTTTCTGCTGCAGGCTGCGTAATTAATATTTAGAAAAATCATTAATAAAGAAATCATCTGATCTGCACATAACACTAATGCCCTGTGCAGTGTGCTCATTTAGATTTATCAGAGTCAGTTTTATTGCCAAGTGTGCTTCACACACACAAGGAATTAGTTTGGGCTACAGAAGCTTCCAGTGTACATAAAGTGAGAAGAGACAACAGAAAATGACTATGAGAAAGGGCGATAAACATTAAAGAGAGATGCAGTTAGTCAAAGCATCTGGATGTTGAGTTGTATGTACAGATTTGTTATAAATATACAGGTTATAAGGTGCTGTGTACAAGTGCGTATGAGAAAGTATTGCTTATTTATTGCCCAGTAGGAGAATATTTAACTGTTCATGAGGTAGATGGCCTGAGGAAATTAACTTTTCCTGTGTCTGGCTGTTTTTGTGCTTGGTGCTCTGTAGCGCCGACCAGACGGTAACAGTTCGAACAGATAGTGTGCTGGGTGTGATTCGTCCAGAGTGATTTTGCGAGCCCTTTTACTCACTCTGGAAGAGTACAGTTCTTGAAGTGTAGGAAGGGTAGTGCCAGTATAATCAGGAATAACAGAAGAAAAGAAATGATTAAATACTGTAGTGTTTCTGAATTATAGGATAGGGAGTCAATCTGTTGTAGTGAGTTGCTATGGTAACACGACAACTACATTAATTGATCTGTGGTGATTCTAAAGTTGCTATGGTAACACAACGACTACAGTGATTGATCTGTGGTGATTCTACAGCTGCTATGGTAACACAACGACTACAGTGATTGATCTGTGGTGATTCTACAGCTGCTATGGTAACACAATGACTACAGTGATTGATCTGTGGTGATTCTACAGCTGCTATGGTAACACAACGACTACAGTGATTGATCTGTGGTGATTCTACAGTTGCTATGGTAACACAATGACTACAGTGATTGATCTGCTGTGGAGATTCTACAGTTGCTATGGTAACACAACGACTGTTGTGAATGATCTGTGGTGATTCTACAATTGCTATGGTAACACAATGACTACAGTGATTGATCTGCTGTGGAGATTCTACAGTTGCTATGGTAACACAACGACTGTTGTGAATGATCTGTGGTGATTCTACAGTTGCTATGGTAACACAACGACTATTGTGATTGATCTGTTGTGGTGATTCTACAGTTGCTATGGTTACACAACGACTGTTGTGAATGATCTGTGGTGATTCTACAGTTGCTATGGTAACACAACCACTATTGTGATTGATCTGCTGTGGTGATTCTACAGTTGCTATGGTAACACAATGACTACAATGATTGATCTGCTGTGGTGATTCTACAGTTGCTATGGAACCACAATGACTACAATGATTGATCTGCTGTGGTGATTCTACAGTTGCTATGGTAACACAACTACAGTGATTGACCTGCTGTGGAGATTCTACAGTTGCTATGGTAACACAACGACTATTGTGATTGATCTGCTGTGGTGATTCTACAGTTGCTATGGTAACACAACTACAGTGATTGATCTGCTGTGGTGATTCTACAGTTGCTATGGTAACACAACAACTACAGTCATTGATCTGCTGTATCCCTTATAATAAGTATAATAAGTATAAGTATCCCTTATTTTCACATGCCAATGTTGACAGGTATGGGTCGTGATCATGAATATAGTGAGTGTGTCTTCTGTGTCAAGCAATGGTTCACTACCAAATGAAAATAAAGCATTAAAAAAAACATTTTGAAAGCACAACCAGAAAAATAATCCTCAATTAAAGAGGAAATGTGCAGTTTCTGTCACGTGACCGTTAACCTACATCATCCAACATGTCGTGTTCTGATTATTCTGATATATTAACTCTACAATCGAAATCAATGGAATATACAGTGAATACACAACATGTTTATAGTAGTGTAGTGTTTCAGTCACACTTTCTCTCTCACACACACGCCGGTATCATCTGGCAGTGTATGGACCTCTCTTTCCGCACACACGCACCTCTCGCTCTCTCTCTCTCTCTCTCTCTCTCTCTCTCTCTCTCACACACACACACACACACACCTCTATATCTCTCTCTCCGTCAGTCATGGCGGCGGTGTCGGTTGTCCGTCGGTTCGTGTTCCGGTCGGTCGGATCTTCTCAGGTCGGGCTTCAGCAGCTGCAGCACCGGACCGCAGTGAACACAGCCACCGGCGCCATTCTGGCCAAACCGAAGAAAGTGCGTGAGTAACACGATCAGTCACACACACACAGACACACACTAATCAGGTCATACAGAATTACAAACATATACTGATTATTGATCATAGAGTCATTGATTATTAGTTAAAATACACGAATTTAGAACAAATGAATGTGGAAATACGGATAATCTGACAGCTGTGTGTGTGTATGTGTGTGTGTTTCAGTGAACACACCTCACCTGTCAATCAGCGCGCCTGTGTGTGTGTGTGTGTGTGTGTGTGTGTGGCGGTCTACCGTATGATGTTTATTATTCATGTCGTGTATATCAGAAGAGACTAACGACAGGCTCCCCCTAATAAACTATAATAAATGATAAAAATGTGAAGTATAGATGGTTAAAGTGAACAGAGATCAGACCTGTTGGTGTATTTTTCTTTCCCGCTTCTCTTCAGAGAAGTACGTGTTCGCGCCTAATTTAAAAATCAACGGTCGTGTCGGACTGAATCGGTTCTTCGATTATCAGTCTCCTTTATTGAGTATTCATAACATATTTTGGATTTCAGACGGATTTGAGCTAATATCATATTGAAAGGAGAAGTTTGATTTAAGCAGGATATTTCATTTAGTCCCTAAAATCACCCAGACTGTGTTGTTTGGTGCTGATTGTGGGAAAATACCAGGTATACCCAGTGAAGAATTACATATTTATTTAATCCTCTAACATAATGGTGCTTAATTTTATCTATTAAACCGTAAAAACAAATATATGGCTTATTAACTCATTGCATATACTGTACTATACTGGGTTCCAGAGTTAGAAAAGTAACATTCTGTTTCCATAAACAAATATTTTCCGGCTAACCAAAAACAAACAAACAGCTATGATAACTAATAACTATAAAGTTAACTGAACAACTTTGACTTATTCACTGGTGTAGAGGCTAATATAGTTATCGTTATAGTTATCGTCCACTGGTGTAGAGGCTAATATAGTTATCGTTATAGTTATCGTCCACTGGTGTAGAGGCTAATATAGTTATCGTTATAGTTATCGTCCACTGGTGTAGAGGCTAATATAGTTATCGTTATAGTTATCGTCCACTGGTGTAGAGGCTAATATAGTTATCGTTATAGTTATCGTCCACTGGTGTAGAGGCTAATATAGTTATCGTTATAGTTATCGTCCACTGGCTGTAGAGGCTAATATAGTTATCGTTATAGTTATCGTCCACTGGTGTAGAGGCTAATATAGTTATCGTTATAGTTATCGTCCACTGGTGTAGAGGCTAATATAGTTATCGTTATAGTTATCGTCCACTGGTGTAGAGGCTAATATAGTTATCGTTATAGTTATCGTCCACTGGTGTAGAGGCTAATATCGTTATCGTTACAGTTATCGTCCACTGGTGTAGAGGCTAATATAGTTATCGTTATAGTTATTGTCCACTGGTGTAGAGGCTAATATAGTTATCGTTATAGTTATCGTCCACTGGTGTAGAGGCTAATATAGTTATCGTTATAGTTATCGTCCACTGGTGTAGAGGCTAATATAGTTATCGTTATAGTTATCGTCCACTGGTGTAGAGGCTAATATAGTTATCGTTATAGTTATCGTTCACTGGTGTAGAGGCTAATATAGTTATCATTATAGTTATCGTCCACTGGTGTAGAGGCTAATATAGTTATCATTATAGTTATCGTCCGCTGGCGTAGAGGCTAATATAGTTATCGTTATAGTTATCGTCCACTGGTGTAGAGGCTAATATAGTTATCGTTATAGTTATCGTCCACTTGTGTAGAGGCTAATATAGTTATCGTTATAGTTATCGTCCACTGGTGTAGAGGCTAATATAGTTATCGTTATAGTTATCGTCCACTAGTGTAGAGGCTAATATAGTTATCGTCCGCTGGTGTAGAGGCTAATATAGTTATCGTTATAGTTATCGTCCGCTGGTGTAGAGGCTAATATAGTTATCGTTATAGTTATCGTCCACTGGTGTAGAGGCTAATATAGTTATCGTTATAGTTATCGTCCACTGGTGTAGAGGCTAATATAGTTATCGTTATAGTTATCGTCCGCTGGTGTAGAGGCTAATATAGTTATCGTTATAGTTATCGTCCACTGGTGTAGAGGCTAATATAGTTATCGTTATAGTTATCGTCCACTGGTGTAGAGGCTAATATAGTTATCGTCCACTGGTGTAGAGGCTAATATAGTTATCATTATAGTTATCGTCCACTGGTGTAGAGGCTAATATAGTTATCGTTATAGTTATCGTCCACTGGTGTAGAGGCTAATATAGTTATCGTTATAGTTATCATCCACTGGTGTAGAGGCTAATATAGTTATCATTATAGTTATCGTCCACTGGTGTAGAGGCTAATATAGTTATCGTTATAGTTATCGTCCACTGGTGTAGAGGCTAATATAGTTATCGTTATAGTTATCGTCCACTGGTGTAGAGGCTAATATAGTTATCGTTATAGTTATCGTCCACTGGTGTAGAGGCTAATATAGTTATCGTTATAGTTATCGTCCACTGGTGTAGAGGCTAATATAGTTATCGTTATAGTTATCGTCCACTGGTGTAGAGGCTAATATAGTTATCTTATAGTTATCGTCCACTGGTGTAGAGGCTAATATAGTTATCGTTATAGTTATCGTCCACTGGTGTAGAGGCTAATATAGTTATCGTTATAGTTATCGTCCACTGGTGTAGAGGCTAATATAGTTATCGTTATCGTCCACTGGTGTAGAGACTAATATAGTTATCTTATAGTTATCGTCCACTGGTGTAGAGGCTAATATAGTTATCGTTATAGTTATCGTCCACTGGTGTAGAGGCTAATATAGTTATCGTTATAGTTATCGTCCACTGGCGTAGAGGCTAATATAGTTATCATTGTAGTTATCGTCCACTGGTGTCGAGGCTAATATAGTTATCGTTATCGTTCACTGGTGTAGAGGCTAATACAGTTCTCGTTATAGTTATCGTCCACTGGTGTAGAGGCTAATATAGTTATCATTATAGTTATCGTCCACTGGCGTAGAGGCTAATATAGTTATCGTTATAGTTATCGTCCACTAGTGTAGAGGCTAATATAGTTATCGTTATAGTTATCGTCCACTGGTGTAGAGGCTAATATAGTTATCGTTATAGTTATCGTCCACTGGTGTAGAGGCTAATATAGTTATCGTTATAGTTATCGTCCACTGGTGTAGAGGCTAATATAGTTATTGTTATAGTTATTGTCCACTAGTGTAGAGGCTAATATAGTTATCGTTATAGTTATCGTCCACTGGCGTAGAGGCTAATATAGTTATCGTTATAGTTATCGTTCACTGGTGTAGAGGCTAATATAGTTATCGTTATAGTTATCGTTCACTGGTGTAGAGTCTAATATAGTTATCGTTATAGTTATCGTCCACTGGTGTAGAGGCTAATATAGTTATCGTTATAGTTATCGTCCACTGGTGTAGAGGCTAATATAGTTATCGTCTAGTCTCCACACCAGCGGACGATAACTATAAGATTCTGTTGGAGATTCTGAAGGTGCCAAGACATATAATAGTGGTATTGTTATAAACAGTTGGCTCATTATAATAATAATAATTAAGATGTTTGTGTGTTGTTCACCTGTAAGCTGAAGTCAGGTCAGCGGTCTCTTACTGCAGGGTTAGTTCTGAAAAACAAAACATTAACTCACACTCAAAAAAAATAAATCACACTCAATCAACAGTGTGTGTGTGTGTTCAGACGGCGTTCGGCCTGCTGCGCATCATGACGGTGGTGGCCCCGTTCCTGTACGTCGGCACTCTCATCAGCAAGAACTTCGCCGCTCTGCTGGAGGAGCACGATATATTTGTGCCGGAGGATGATGATGATGACGACTGACCTCAGGTGTGTGTGTGTGTGTGTGTATCTTTTGTCTATTTTTAGTCCAAATATGTTGGAAATATGTTATATATGCATTTTATGGACATGTAATCAACTAATCACTCTAAAGTAAGCGAGATTGTCCTTATTACAAACCAAAAACAAGATTGTTTTAAAATTAATATATTTTTTTAAGGGGAAAAAACACTTAATTTTGGCTTATTATGTAATTACTTGTCTAGAAAATGCTTCTTGATTTAAGATATTTAGACTAGGAATGAGCCCAAACCCTGATGCTGGGTTCACAGCAGACGTCAAGCACCTCATCACTCGCTCTAGTGTACTTACGGGATGTTTCACCCCTCACACAAATCTGAATGTGCACAGTAGACGAGAATTTCTGCATATTCGCACCAATGATTCGACTCTGTTCCCGCAGATGCATTGACTTATTTACTCACGTCAACACTCTCTGTCCTCCACAGGTGCTCCAGATCTTCACCTGTATGCAGAAGCGCCTCAGACTGTGTGTGTGTGTGTGTGTGTGTGTGTGTGTGTGTGTATGTTGATCACTCTTCTATAATAAAGGTAATATATAAACACACAAACCCTCCGGCCTGGTCTTCATCAGTGACTCGAGCACACGTTTATTTGCTCTTAGCAGATGCCAAATGGTGAACACCGTGCTTCCTCTGAACGTCTGTCATCAAACACTCCACAATAACACACTCTCAGCACTGATCATAATCAGAAACGTCTCCCGATCACTGTGATGACGCTGGACATGCGGATGGGCTGTGTGTGTGTGTGGTTGTTGATCATATAAATGCAGCACAGAAGACCCCCTGATGTAACACACCGCTCATGTAAACGTTCATTAATCATCATTATCCCTCACACACACACACACACACACCTGAGAGAGAGCAATGTTACCTGTCGACACCCAGAATGCAGCAGCCGGACCAGTCGAATGTGTTTCAGATAAATGTGAAGCATGCAGAAGAGCTAACCACAGCTCCTGATGATTGACAGGTCTGCGTGATTAGGCTCCTCCCCTTCCTCCATCTGCACCTTCAGCTCTTCAATACAGTAAAGCACAAACTCATACAGGGGGACGTCCTCAGGATCATCTGGACAGCTTCATCACCTCAGTGCTTTTATACTGCGTCCCAAAGCACACAGCAGCACTACACATAACACACACAGGTCAACGACTACAGGACGAGGGTGTCAGATCACAGCATGTCTGAATGAGTACTGCTGGTGGAGATCCATTCACACTGTTAAGGGCTCATGCTGAACACTGGACGAGGAGCAGATTAGGACTAAAAACTGAGGAGCATTGTGTTAAAAACTACAAACATGGCGGACGCTTGACAGCGATGGTTATATGGGGTGAAGACTGGGCTTTCAGAGAACATGAATAACCGTAACTGATGTGTGCTGTATATTCTGTGTGTAGTATTTCATCTGTAACACCACTCTCAGCTTTAATGAAGTGTATCTGATCTTCTGAACGCATGACTCTGTGTTTAACACCATGTCAGCTGCTGTATTAGTGGCATGACAGCGTAGACTCCAGATCTAGATGATAGTACAGGTTTATTATCATTTATATTAGCTGTAAACTCTGGAGCTGACAGAATGAAGCCTGCACCCCTCCTTCATTAGGGTACAGTACATGTGTGTGTGTGATCACTGACACGCACTCAGTAGTGCACGAGCAGTGTAATGACAGACACTGAGAGACTCAGAGCTTCAGCACGAGTGTATTTACAGTTCAGAAGCAGAATCACAACACACACATCAGGGGTCAGAGGTCAGGGGTTGTGTCCATGGTAGAATTTGGAGAGGAAGTCAGCGGGACGCGGCGCTTCGGTCTCCTGGAAGTAGCGCATGACGTGTGTCCTCTGCTTCCACACCTGGATGGTCTCCTGCAGCTCCATCTTACCCTGAACACACACACACACACACGCAGTTAATGCAGCAACACACAGAGAGAGAGAGAGTCTGGGAGACTAAAGTAATGTAGCAACACACACACACACTCTGAGATAATGCAGTGACACACACACTCCCAGAGAGAAAGAGGAAGACTAAAGTGATGAAGCAACACACACACACTGACAGAGAGAGAGACTGAAATGATGTACACACACACACACACACACACAGAGTTAATGTAGTGACACACACTGAGATAATGCAGTTTACCACACACACATCATCTTAGCTGCGCATTACTCCAGGATAACAGAGAGGGGTGGGACAAGGGGGCGTGGCATGGGTGAAGCTACTGATGCCTGGCTGAGTTGAGAAGCCCTCAGCACTATTAAACACACAGGGCCCTATTTTAACTATCTAGGCGCAAACTCCAAAGCGCAGGGCGCAAAGTCATTAAGGGCGTTTCTGAATCCACTTCTGCTATTTTAACGACGGATAAATCCGCTGTGCGCCGCGCCGCATGCTCCAACAGGGCTGAGCTTATTCTCTTAATGAGTTATAGGTGTGTTTGGAGAATGAACCAATCAGAGTCTCATCTCTCATTCTCTTTAAGAGTCAGTTGCGTCGCACCATAGCGCATTCACTATTTACAAGGCGACTTTGTTTTCTCACTAGTGAAGCGTTCAGTTTCTCCACTTACAGGTAAACAGAGCATCTACAGCGCGAAAATAAGAGATGAGCCTCCTCATTGGTTACTTTCACTCTGGTGGATAAGGAAAGGTGTTGTACGCACAGACATCCATTAGCCTACATAATTAATTTAGTTTGTTAACCCAAAGATTAGTGTCTAAACTATTTCTAAATTCAGTTTTAATCTCCAGCACAGGAATAAATGAACAATAATAATGAAACAACTGAGTTATATCCAAACACACATGCTATGCCTCATATGGTCTAAAAGCTGACAGGTGAGCAAATCTACAAAAAAAATGGTAAGAAAAACAACTAACAAAGCAATTTGGAAACATTGCAAATGATGGAAGAAGAATTCGACATGTCTCAATCAAGAAAAGTACATATTTGATGCATAAGATGTTAAAATGCACATCTATAATTATTTCAAGGTTTCCGCTACATTCATTCATCTGTGGCGGGCCGCCACGCCAAAATTCATCCCGCCACGGCTACATTACAGCTTCTCATTTAAAACATTTAGTCGTGTTTTTTATAGCGGATTATAATCGCACCAAAACATATTAGAGGTAAACTGCGCAAACTTTTCTGTAACCGTAGTAGTGCTGTGCGCTATTTGTTCAAGGTGACATGCTGACTGACTCTCTGACAGACTGACTGACAGGTGCGTGAGTCTAGCAAACACCGCATAGCTTTCAGTTAAGATGAACACAGTTTCCAGAAGTATACTTTATTGATAAAGGTCAATGGCTCTGCATACAATGACTTTATCTTGCTGGAGTTTATAGCCGTTTCACTTTACTTCAGGACGCGTTAATGTCGGAAAACGCACAAAAACGCACTAAATCGCGCTTCAGCAGCACTTACTGGAGAGCGCACGAGAAGATCTGCACTTGAACGTGTAAATTTGAGTGCGTGCAAGAAGTTCTGTGCTCGAACAGAGGAAATCGGCGCGCAAGCAAAGAGATTCGCATGCTCGTATTACATGAATGCTATCTCGACTTGTTATACTGCGTGTAATATTTGTCTTTGACAGATCTGTGTAAAAAAAAGTCCTGCCACCACTGCTGGAAAAAATCCTAGAGGAAACACTGTATATATATTTGTTTATTGCAGTAAGTATATTACAAAAAGGTATATTATGAAATATTCAATTATTTTTTTTTACGTTTTTAATTGCATTTCAGCCAGGTTTTAGGGAACTTGTAAAAATGTCAAAAACACAGAACTCTCAGTTCTTATATATGTAAAAAGGTCTAAGACCATTCCAATATTTTGCTCTCCAACTAGCATGTCTGGTTCCTCTGCATAAACTCGTAAACAGACACCTGTGATCGGTTCATGAGATCGGCCAGATTGGCGAGTACCGATCGAGTCATAAAATGTGATTATCGGCCGATACCGATCTCTGGCCGATCGATCGGAGCATCCCTAGTTGTAACAGCATTTAAGACTTTTTAAGGGCCTTAAATTTCTGTAAATTGATTGATCAACTTTCAATACTTTAAGACCCCGCGGACGCCCTGTTATGACAAACCTTTATTACTGGAGTGTGTTCAGTAAAAGGGTTCCATCATGCTTCATGCCCATCTTTTCTTATCGAATATAAAGTCATGCTCATGTGTTTTTATGTGTATTTTCAAAAGTTATGCACATCCTGGCATTTCCATCAATTGTTTTTATGCGCATCTCTAAAATGAGCATTAAAATAGGTGTGTGGAAACGTAAGGCTAAAGTGAGAAATACCACGTCATCTTTAATAAAGGGGAGCAGACCGACAGAAACTCTGAGTTTAGAGAATAACCCTGCTCCTGACCAGGTTAGGTTCACAGAGTAAGTGACTCTGAGTTAAAGTGACCTCTCCTCCAGAAACAGGCTTGACTTACCCTGCTGTCTCCAGTCTGACTAACCTGCCATTCTGAAACAGGAAACCCAGAGTTTCTCTCATATCAGGGTTAAAATACTCTGAGTTTACACTAAACCTCCTGACTGAAACAGGGTCAATAATAACCTGTGTGATGATGAGAAGTGTGTGTGTGTGTATCAAAACCACACGCTTTAAATAAATGTGGTTTATTCACTGCTTCACACACACACACACTGATGGGCACAAATGTGTTGGCTGTGTGAGCAGTGTGGTATAGCATGTGGAAATGATGATGCTGCAATACTAGAAAAACACACTGCTGTCAAGCCTGACACACACACGCATGACAGAGCTCATACTAGAATACACCAGTGTCAGTCTGCTGCATCATCATCATCATCATCATCATCATCAGGAATAATCCAGCAAGAGCAGCAGAGGCAGGATGAACACACACTCTGAGTGCAGAACTTAAAGTAACCCATCACCTCACAGCAGTTATGAGGAGTAACATCAGCTATACATGCACAGCCCTAGCTCTGTGTGTGTGTGTGTGTGTGTGTGTTAGGTACAGCCTCTAGTGGACGCAGGAGGAACTGCAGATTTAGATTACTGTGAGGAGAGAGACCAAGAGGTTGCTGCTTAGTGGAAACACACACACACATGCTCCCTTTCTCACACACACACACACACACACACACACACACACACACACACAGAGATAGACATACACGCTCACACAATTTCTATCACACACACACACAAACACAGACACTTGCTCGAACAAACAAACGAACACACGCATGCACATATAGACACTCGAACAAACACACTTTCACCCCCACACATACACGCACACGCACGCTTTCTATCTCTCTGTCTCACACACAAACATGCTCACACACACAGACAGACAGACACACACACACACCTTGATGACGAGCATGTCGATCACTCGAGGGTCCGTCAGGTGTCTGTTCCTGTCGAACATTTCTCTAACCTTCTCCCGACACTGCTGTGTGCCAATGTCCAGCTGGTATGCATGCACTGAGAGAGACAGACACACACACACACACACACACACACACACACACACACACACACACACACACACACACACACAGACACACAGAAGATCAGGGTTATTCCACCAGTACCGATTTGTGAGCTCTTCTGAAGTAACACACACTGCTGCTCTCATGTCTGACCGTCATTACACACACATCAGAGAACAGATCCGCTCTGTCATTGTGAGTAATAAAGCTGGTGTTATCACCGTCAACACTGCCTATATTGAATATCGAGTCTGAAATCACACATAAGACTGACTTCAGATCAACACCAGCTCTGTCTAATGTCGACTGAGCACTGATGCTGTACCGTGACGCTCACTGGCTGCTCATAGGATTTCACTGTTTAGAATGAGCATATAATATTGTTATTAAGGAGAAAAGCGCTAATATAAACCCACTTTACCCCAATCAATTGTCATTTTACACAGAAGTGCTCTAGATAAAATGCTCTAGATATCCACCTTTATCCTGCTTTAAACTTGTAGGAATATCAGCAGTTTAGTTCAGACAGTGAAAGAAACAAAAACATGCTGTGAGTGACTACACTGAGCTTTATGAGTGTGTGTGTGTGTAAAATAAATCATATCGTAAACACACAACACATGATGTTTGCTGTATATTATTAAGACACGGTCACTTTATCTTCTTCACAAGCCTTTCTGCACTATATCCGATGTTTTGCATTTGCTCACATTGCCATGTGCCCTTCAGTGTAATAGTTTTTACTGATATTCTTAGATTATATAGCATGTCTAATTGTATTTCTTTTTAAAATTCTACATGTTGTATTAATATTATCTGAGAGTAACGCAGTTTCGATTCTCTGTATGTCCTGTACATGAGGGTGACTTGATAATAGGGTTGGGCGATGTTGACCAATTTAGCATCGTACGATGTCTACTGTGAAACATCACGATGGACGATGACATTGTCTTCATAGGCGGAGGTGAATTAATTATTTATGAATAATTAAGTAATTCATAACGAATTAGTTATTTCTAGCCTATCGTTTCAACTACCTGGTCTTTGCTTTACCCATAACCAAATCATAAATAAATAAAGTTACACACACATGACCACCCGTCAATATCTTTTTCTGCAGGACTCTGGCATGAGTAGGCGGAGTGATCTGTGTCAGTCATTTGTTTGGTGTGGTGGATGGCGGAGGGGTGTCGCGGACGAGAGTGAAGAGGGTTGGAGAGTCGCAGAACAAAGTGAAAATGAACAGTGGACAGGGGAGGAGGGCGGTTGAGGAGGGCGATCGGTAAAATGAGGTGCCGGATCAGATTTCAGCGGTGCCGGATCCGGTGTGTTCCAGCACAAATTAAACCCTGGATAGAGACAAGATTAATGAAATATCACGGTTAACAACTATAGTGAGACACGATCCAGCGATACATTCTTGATCAACTGTCTGACATAGACTGTTCTCTGGAGCTCAGACAAGCGCATGAGTGTGTGCATGTGTGTGTGTGTGTGTGGTCACGTGATGTGCGTTTTCAGTGGCTTTCAGAAATGCTAGGTGAAACACCAGTGTGGATGTGGGTCATTTTCGCTCTGAAATGCCATTTTAAAGTAAGCTGTATTAGTGTAAACGGGGCCTGAGTGTGTGTTTTTCACGAGCGAGTTTGCGACGGGGGCGGGGCGGAGGTTCGGCGATGCCGGCTCAGCATCATGATGTCTATCGGCCTAACCCTACTTGACAATAAAGCTGACTTTAAAAAACACTGTAATAGTTTTGTAAAAGACAATTATTAATACACGCAGACTTGGGTTGCACGGTTTAGGGTAGTATCACGATACTATGGCTCTAAAACACTGGGGTGCCACTGTAGTTTGTAAACAGTAGTATGGTCATTAACGTCTACAATAGATAATGTTGCATGTGGAAAAGTCACAAACCCTCACACGTTTGTGCAACAATAGACCGTATTATTTTAATAGAAGAGACAATTCTAATTAAGAGACAATCTCTCAAAAGAGCAACTCACAAAGTGAAATTCTGAATTACTTCGGATTGTTACCTGATAAGACTGAAGAAATAAAGAAGAAAACCCCAAAATAGCAACATTGAAACCATTGTTGAGCACCTCTTATAGCCTGATTTGCGTTTCTATTTCTGTAACAAATGTAATTTAGTATAATTTGTGTCTTTATTTTAATGTATTTTTGGTTGGTCAGTGATCCACAAAATAAACAAAAAGAATGAATACATTTTAGGTGAAGTGACGTGCAAATAATACTTTTCTCAATAATTAATTAAATTCACGACTATTATAACATGTAAAATGTAGTAATTCTGACAATTTTCTTTATCATTTGAGTTATGAAGTACAGTATCGCAATACTACTTGGTATTGTGATGCTTCATCTGGTATAGTATCATAAGATGAATTAATAGTATCACAACAACCCTAACACAGACTGTCTAACAGAGGAAAAGACCTTTCAATGACACATTATATATAATAGGAGCATAACCATTTTTAATAAATGTCTGATGGTAATCCTTTACTATTTTAGGTCCGTTAGGATTACCTAAATGCCAGAATTTTATTTTGAGAATTGTTTATTAATTTCTAGCCAGTCTAAAGTTTACACACATTTCCTTGGTATTTTTTAGCTTTGCTTTTAAAACTGTATAACTTTGGTCAGATGTTTTGGGTCTCCTTCCACAAGCTTCTCACAATAGTTTGCAGGAATTTTGGCCCATTCCTCCTGACAGAATTGGTGTAACACAAGCTTTTTCAACTCTGCCCACAGATTTTCTATAGGATTGAGCTCAGGGCTTTGTGATGGCCACTCCAAAACATTCACTCTGTTGTCCTTAAAGCACATTGTAACTAATTTGGCAGTATGCTTAGGGTCATGGTCTGTCTGGAAGACCCACTTGTGGGCAAGTTTTAATTTCCTGGCTGATGTCTTGAGATGTTGCTTCAGTATTTCTACATAATGTTCTTTCTTCATGATGCCATCTATGCTGTGAAGTGGACCAGTCCCTCCTGCAGCAAAACAGCCCCACAACATGATGCTGCCGCCCCCATACTTCACAGTTGGGATGGTGTTCCTAGGCTTGTCAGCTTTCCCCTTTGTCCTCCAAATGTAACACTGGTCATTATGGCCAAACAGTTCAATCTTAGCTCCATCAGACCACAGGACATGTCTCCAAACATTAGTCTTTTCCCAGTGTAATTTAGCTAATTGTAATCTGGCTTTTGTGTTGATTCTGGCTTGTTGATTTTCTCATGTTGTCCCACAAGGAAGCAGTGTGTTTGAGGTTTCCCTTCAATACTATTCTACAGTTGTGCCAGTTGAGCCATTCCAAAGCCTTGACACCATCATCTGAGCTTTTTCAGAGATTGTCAGATTAAACCAACTTCACCTCAATGATAAACTGCTGGCATGAATCGAGTTTCTAACTTTATTTCGTGTCGTTAATTAACATGGCATATCTTAGAAATACAGAAGCAGTATTTATACTCATGTTTATAAGTGTAATTACTGTTATTAAAGGATCATTAGCGCTGTTATGATCGCCTCAGCCGTGATAATAAACCGCAGTGGAGGTAAACAGTCTCCAGGCTGACCTTGACAAGCGCGAGTCTGTGTGTATGTGTGTGTGTGTATGTGTTCCAGTACCTGTGTTCGGTGCCTCTCGGTACCAGGCTCGGTAAAGCTCTCGAACTCTCCGCTTGGCCTCGTTCAGGTCGCGGCTGAAAATCGGTTTCACCACTTTAGCGGCGGCGGAGCCTGTGCGGGTCGCTGCGCTCGACGCCATCTTGCTCCTCTGCGGCTGCGCATGCGCGGTCTGATGCTCTCAGAGGAGCGTAACTGCGCATGCCCACAGAACAAGAAATGATCAAAACAGAGGAAGAAAACCATACAACTATCCTGATTCTGCGATTAAAACACGATCTTAGTAACTGTACGAGCTCGAGCTGAAGAACAGGCTGTGTGAACAATCTGAAATACCTCACTGTTAACTGATCAATACAGTAAACCTCATGTATAGTGATAAGCACATCCAAACTAAACATCAGTAATCCACAATATGTGTACTGCGCATATTTACTTTACTAAATAAACGCATGTGTATACATTTCTGAGAAAAATAAATATACACATCATATAATGTAGGCTATATATGTGTATTAAATAAATATGCAATTATCTTTGTGTATAAATAGACAATACAGATGGTGAACTGAACACCTCAAGATCACCTTATTTACAATAAGAGGAAACAAACATCAAAATAAGCTGAAACTACTATAAACAAGCTCATTTATTCTGCCCAGCAAGTCAATAAAGGCTCACCTCATGTGATGTATTATAGATTTAGTGTCATCTCCAGACGTCAGAACACCTCCGATCAGTACACATCATGCACTTACATTTATAAACCAGTAAAAGAGGAAAGAGAAGAGTTTGATGTGAAGGAATGAGAATAATGATGAACACACTGATGTGACAATCGGAGAACCCAAATTTATTAGTTCTTGAACAACATGTTTACTGCATTAAACTCTAATTAAATACGACAAAAACACAAACATCTGTAAAAACATTGGCTCAATCTAGCAAAGCGGCTTTGATTTTGTGGCACGTAAATAATTGGACACACACACACACACACAGGTGATTACAGGAGGCACATGATTGGATATGAGTTTGGCAAATCAACCAATGAGACTGTCAGGTATGTGTGTGTGTGTGTGTGTGTGTGTGTGTGTGTGTGTGTGTGTCCAGCTCCTCCACACCGCACCAGTGACAGAGAGACGTTGTTCCAGTTTGGTCCCATTTTTGCGGCGTTGCGTTCACATGTGCATACACACACTCCAGTACAGAAGAGCAGAAGCGTTTGTTCCAGTGTGTGTGTGTGTGTGTGTGTGTGCGTCAGTGCTGTGGGCTGTTGTGTCCCTCACTCAGGGCGTTGAGGGCGAGTCTCAGGTGTTCTCTCAGCGTCTCCGTCTCTCTCTCGCTGCGGCTCTTCATCACGCTCAGCTCCTCACACACCTCACTGTAGCGCGCGCACACACTGCTCTTCTCCTGACACACACACACACATACATACACAAGCATTATACATGGGCTACATCAGCAGGCACGGAAACACACACACACACAAACACACACACACACACACAGGTGTGTTACCGTGGTGAGGAAGTGCAGCTGGTTGCGGAGGGTGTTCAGCTCTCTGTGTAGATACTGCAGCTCATTCTCTCTGACCCGCAGCAGAACCTGCACACACACACACACACACACACACACACACACACACACACACACACACACACACACACACATCAGATATCTGTGTGTGTTTTGGCATCTGCATGTACCTGCTGTACATCTGAACACACACACACACACACACACAAACACACACACACACACACACACACACTGATAATAACTCATTCACCTGCATCTCACAGCAGGAGCGGTGTGTGTCGTCGGTCTCCGCGGATAACCCCTGACCTGTGGCCAGAGAGCGAATCAGCTTCATCTCATCAGTCAGACGCGCCTGTAGATCCTGCGCGCGCACACACACACACACACACAGTTAGTCCTATTGATCTAAGTGTTTCAGCTGCACTCTATAAAACACTCTGGTGTAAAATACAGCATAACGAGAGAATAACGTGTGTGTGTGTGTGTGTGTGTGACCTGCTTGTCCCTCTGCAGCTGCTCCATCTGTGTGTCCTTCAGTCTGATCTGTGTGTCGCTGTCGTCTCTGAGCTGCTGCGCGCGCTTCAGCTCCACACACTGCTGAGAGTAACGCTCCGACAGCACCTGGAGCTCCCGCTGCAGACTACACACCTCATCCCTGCGCACAGACACACACACACACACACTTTTAGGGTGAACTGAGCCTTTAATGTCTGCTGTTGAGCATCAGTGTGTGTTGAACCTTTATAATAACTGTGTTTGAGTCCCTCACTAACATTTTGTGTATATGTGTGCGCATGTGTGTGTGTGTGTGTGTGCACTCACTGCTGCTGTTTGTTGAGTGTGTGTGAGTCCAGCCCACGTGTCTGCTTGAGTTGTGTGATCTTCTCCAGCTCTTCTCTGTGTGCTTTCTGTAACGCCTCCATCACTGACCACACAAACACACTCCGTTAAACACACACACACACACACACACACACTTCTGCTGGAAACAGCTCAATAACAGCTCATTAATGGTCGTATAGTTTATAGATGGATGAATGTGATGAGTGTGTGTGAGTGTGTGTGTACCGGTGGCGGTGGCGCGGGCCTCCTCCTGCAGCAGTGTGTCTCTCTGCGCCTCCAGAGCGCTGATCTGCTGTGCGTGCCGCTTCTCCTGCTCCTCCATCACGGCTCTGTGTCTGCGCTCCATCTGCAGGAGAACGTCACTGCAGCGAGACTCCGCCCCACAGCACTGATGCCCCGCCCCCGACCCCTCCCACCCCTGCCCCGCCCCCAGCTCCACCAGCTGCTGCCTCAGAGACGCCACCTACAGGACAGACAGAGACACACAGGTAGAGTCCTCCACAGCAAACACAGCTGTACTGCACAGGAGGTGTATCATCACGCTCATGCACATGCACACACACACACACACACACACACACACACACACACACACACACACACACACACACACACACACACACACACACACACACACACACACACACACAGAGCAGAACAAAGGACCGAAACAGAGCTCATCCGATCCTTTGTTCAGGACATCATGTTAACCCTTATGACCGTTTGGATTTAAGCACATGCAGTTAATAGCTGTCAGAGCGGGTATCTCCTCACTAGCTGTGTTTCCATCCAAACATGCTGATTAAACTCCTGCGCAAAACTGATAATGCATACAGCCTCTGCATATAGATGATCAGTAGAGCATCAGCTTCTGCACAGATCTCACTGAGAGGAGTGGAGTCTGCTGCACTGTGGGGATTCTCCAGTGTGGCGTTTGTTCTCCCCTAATAAATGAGCTGCGCCTCAGAAGACCAAACACAATGAACGCCGTGGCTTTTGGAGGAGTGCGCATGCTATTTCAGCGTGCTTTCACTTTGGTATTCGACATGAAACGCACATTTGCTGGTAAATATGATGATATCCCGCCCTGCTCTTCATTCAACACAACTATAATACACTGTGATATAGCCTGGTGCATTAGTTTGTTTGTTTTGCTTTATCATTACAATCGATCCACTCCAGAGTTGGTTTCAATCGAGCGGAGTCCACCTCATTCAGGCGATCTCGGACCGAATGTTTTGGTGCGGATCAGAGCACGATCGCTGGATTCACATATGCTAAACGCGCTAACTGGGCAAACGAGACGGGTTCCCAAACAAACGTCTAGCTCTGAAAGCACGCTAAGACAGAACGGCTATATCCATTACAAGAAGAGTTTGGTCACC